>VXBA01000825.1:36015-181015 GCA_013399895.1 Serilophus lunatus | reverse complement strand
GCTTACATTGGGGATTGAATTTAAAATCACCCCAGGAAAAAAAAAAAAAAAAAAAAGGCCAGTCAAACACTGAGGTAATCCTAGAAAAAAAAATATATTTGATGTATGTCAACTACAACATTTCTAGACAGAAATAAATCAGTCATGGCCATTTAAGGTAATTCAGTTGCATTACCTTTCTTTTTGTATGAAAGTTAAAAGCAATAAAAAGAGAAAATGCAAAGAGTAGTTCCTACACTTTTGTAAGTCACTATTATCAAAACAGAGTGCTTTAATTATATTTCAGGACTAGGGTATGGGGTGGGTGACAAGATTTACTGGAGGTCAATGTGAGCAATAACCATTTTTCTTCCCAATGAAAAATAATACCATCAATGGGAGTTGTTAAGAACTATTAAAATTGCTGAATTTAAATGCTTCTGTAGGATACTTAATCAGAGATGTTTGGTCATTCTAGTTTGAGGTAATGATGTAAAACAGCTACCACACTTATGATGATGATTTTAATTATTTTAGATTATTATTTATTTTAAAATTTGCCCTTTTTTCAGCCCTCTATTACAAAGGGGTAATTAGTCAAATACATCCTTCTCCTAAAGGGCGTAATAATTTGGGGATACAGCCCAAGGAGGCTGTCTCCATGATTTCCTAGAAAGCATTTACAGAAAAGGGGACAAAACCACAAACAATGGGTCACATAGAAGGATCCCTATCAAACAGAAGATGACTCCAGCGAAGTCAAACCTCTAATTCACTGGGTCAGAAAAATGAGTGTCCCTTTAGAACTAGATATAAATCCACAGTTTGCATCAGGAGGATGAACCCCACTTTCAAGAGTGGATTTTCCAGTAAGCACAAAGCTTTATCTTTCAAATCCAACAAAACTTCTCCTCAGCCAGGAGACACACAGCAGGTTTCAAGAGCAGCATTTGACAGACTCTCAAACAAAGAGCATTGCCCAAGAAAGAAATGGAGTATTTAACTGTTCCCTAAATCACTAGCTTGGTTTCTTGGAGTTAGTTTGGAATACAACAAAGTCCACCTTCTAGTTGAAGGTGACAGCCTGAGATGAACTGGCCGAAGCAGGGCACTGTGATGTATTTTTTTTTTTTAACAGCTCAGCTGAATTTTCTTTCTCATCATTAAACTTTTGAAGATTTTTTTCTCATAGGCTGCTGTTCAAAGTCTTGTTTATAATAAATATTAATTCCCTAAAATGACATTTTTTTATTCTGCTACATGTTCAGGGAACATTGGGCTACATGATGTGATCTCTATTTGGGACTCATGAACTCAGAAGCAGAAAAAGCAAGCGGTGAGTGTTATGAATAGTCTCGACACCTACAACCTTCAGTATGAGCTGTGTAAAAATAGTAAGTAAAGAGGCTACACCAAGAGACAGTATTCCCCTCTCTGTAAAGCTATAGAAATGAGTAATGATTGATCTGGATGGAGAATTCATGGTTTTATAGGTCTATAGCTGGTGCAATTAGAAGTTCACGTTCTGGTGACAATGAGAGGAGAAAGCAAACATTTAAACCAAGGGATCAGTTAAGACCCTTCATTTTCTGTTCTGGATGGTGTATCAACATCTTTTGGGAGAAACAGAACAGTTCAAAAATAATTCTGAATATAAAAGGCCCAGCAGCTTATTAAAGACCTCTCATCAAACGACCCTATCTTTTGTCATATCACGGAGTGGCAGGCATGTCCCAGACTCAAAGCAGGAGCACAGTTTGAGCAAGAACTGGGTGAAACATTTGATGCATTCTTTGAGAGGAAAAGGAAACTCCAAACATTATTACTGCTTTGCTTAAATGTGTATATCATCAGTAGTGGTCTTCAAAATTGCTCACTGTTTGGCTAAATCTGCTTTCTGTACCGTAAGAGCAGACAGTTGGTATTTCAAAAGTAGTTATTAATTGAACCCTGTAAAATATACCTCTTTATCTAGGTAAAAGCTTCATGTGCAGACAAGCACATCATATCTCAATACCTCTAGCTTTCAACAGCAAAATATTCTAGAGGCCCTCACCTTAGGATTTCACCTCTGGGTTGCTCAAAAGAATTAACCCTATGTACACTGTCTGCCAAAAAGAAACCAAAACCACATTTTCATTTCTTCTGTTCCATCTTAGTTGTAAGTGTTCAGCACAGGCTCTATGCTGGGTCTGAAAGAATTATGGTCTCACAATACTCATGACAGCTGGAGGAAAGCATCGTGTTTGGATACAAATGACAAGTGTGGTAAGGTCCACAACACACCTTCCAAGGGTGCCAGTGTCAATTACCTCTGAGCCTCCCCAACAGCTTCTGACAGGGCAGTAAGAAAGTACCAAATTTAATCTACTCGAAGCCAGACTGGACAAAGCACTAGAGAATACACTGTACAGAGGAAAAGATCTGTGTTGGCAAGGGCGGCAATGACATGATCTAACATAGAACTTTTCTAGCTCTGATTTTTATGATTCTCACATAGACATACATAAATAACGGGTCTGAGGAACAATTCTGCACATTTCTTCGGATTTGCGATGAAGCTCATTGCATCGAAGGTGTACATACAAACTTCAATGTCCACCTTCAATGTCAATAAGACAAAGCAATTAAAATAAAGAATTCAACTGCTCCTATTTGAGAGTTAGGGAGTGGCATTTCTTGAAAAGCTCTTCTTCTTTAATTATAATGCCTTTACATAACACTCTTGGTGGAATAAAACAGGAAAGAACCAGACAGAGTTCCCAATATTTGGGGTCATTATTTGGGGTCACACTTTCCAAGCAGGCAGCAAAAACACAATCCATCATCATGCCCTATTTGCCTTTAATAAACACCTGAAATATCAGACAAGCTTTCTGAACAGACAGTTAGAGGGAAAGGGCCTACCCAGGGGGCAGCTTAGGGGACACTGGTGAAGGATGTGAGTCACCATGTTGAAGGCAGTGCAATGACTCACGTCCTACTAAGCAGGTCATACATCTAAGTAGCTTGTTGAACCAGTGCTACATATGGAGGCATGGGATTTGTCAAAGTAAATGCCAAAGTTCATGAGAAGGTTTTGAGAATTTGACCTTTAAGTCTACTTTGCTTCTTTGTGTAAGCCAACCCTTGATTCTGGTGGGCCTTAAACCCAACCTGAACATGGCCTGACAGCAGCTGAAATTTTTGCTCAGCACTGCTTGTAGTCTCCTGTGTTGCTCAAAGGCGTGCTGATGTATACAAGCTAGCAATTAGCTTTTGGGATAACTAAGTCAGTTAAATGCCACTTACTGAGTAATAGCATTTTACACCACATATTGCTGCCTCACAGTTATTGCTAGTGACAACAAACCACATCATTACGTGTGGTCATCTGCAAACCTCAAGTAACATCTCTGGGAGGAGGAAGCTGCTGTTTAAAGAAGTATCAATGAGATGAGGAATTTCACTCTTTTTATGTACATTGCGCCTGCTTTCTGCAGGCAAGAATTCTCTTATTTCTTTACAGTTTGCAAAAAGGAATTTGGTTAACGGCTTGTGTTCGTTGAAGGGATGTGATTAGCATTCACATGCTACTGAAATACCTGGGACCTTCTCCTCAGTGTCACCATGAATGTAAGGAAAACTACTAAAAAACTCTCCCCCCAAATTAAACATGACAAAAAAAAAATCATGCGATAAAAAAGAAATCATGTGATAGTGAAAATACATTGTCAAACTAAGACAAAATCTTACAAGCCTTTTAAGGAACCCTTCCCAATTACTTTGTGAGGTAAAAGAGTATTGGGATTGCCAGAATTATTGGTGAAAATATTTTCAAATTAAAACAATAGTTGAGACAAGGAAAAAAAAATCCACTTAAATTTTATGCCCCTCCTGATTCTTCATTTTCCTTCTAATGTATGTAACTTATCTTAAAGGTAATTAAAAATATTTTTAAAAAGTCCACTAGCTCTAATCCTTAAGTACATGGTTTTATATAATGTTATTTTAATGTCATGATAACTTTGTCAAGTTTTAGAGGATATGCTTCAAGAACCAACCTGTTTAGAAATTTCAAACAGAATTTTCTTTTGCTATCTCCACTTGATATAAATTGTCTTTATGATACTTCCCCTGAAACCCTGACTAGCTAAAGCAAACTCACTCTGACAGAAGGATTTTTGAAGCTGTTATTTTAATCTTAACGTTTACATACCTGTCAGAGGGACAGCACGTTCATAGCCTTTACTATTGTTCACAGGTTCTTTTTTCCAAAGTCTACGCATAGGTCTCAAGGGTTCTTGCTCCTCAAAGCAAATTACCTCTGAGTGTTTAGGTTCACCTCCAGCTTCGTATTTTTTACTTTTCATATGCCTCTTTCTTTGTGGATTTCTTCCTCTCTTTTCCTTATTTTCAACTCCTGACCAGGATCCTTAAAGGAAAGAAGAAAGACACTTGGTGATGGGTGACCTTATAAAAACACAGATAAAGAGACAGGGGGATTGTTATGTTTCTTTCACACTGTTTGACTGTGCTACAGTTGGATGAAAACATTTGTTCTACAAATAAAAGAAAACCTTTCAAACATTACTTAGGCCTCAATCTTGTTCCCAGTCATGCAGCTGAGGATAGGACCCGTGTCCTCATGGACCCTTCACCTACACAAGAACTGGAGACAAACTAGTTACTGGAGAGATGACAATACTGCTGATTGATTGATTCTTCCATACAATAGGTCACAGAGTGTAAAGATTAGGAACTTCAGTTTAGGCAAATTATTTTGGGGTTTCAAAACTATAACTCAACTCTTTCTCCAGACCTTGAACATAATCATTTCTTATCGTAATTATATCTCAATGTATTTTTACTGCTTTAGTTGGAAATGTTTTGTGACAGCAAAAGGAAGAGTTTTTCAGAAAAGAGTGGAAAAATAGCAGGAATTTGTTTAAAAGATGAAAAACTACATTTCAGTTTTCTGCTGTGTTTAAAAGAACATCAGTTTAAACTACCTTAAGCAAAGATATCTAAGCTGAACACCAACTCTAACACCAAGGACCTCAAAGACTATTTAACAACCTTTTCTCTCTAGTCTGTCAACATACCTCTAAAAATCTTACATACACAAATAACTTTTGTTTATGAAAATGAAGATGATTTTTAGAAGGCAATCCTCCTCTTTTTTATTGTAAAGACACCTTTCAAATCAGCAAATCTGAATAAATCATTATTTTTCTGAGGCCAAAACCAAGATACTGCAGCTCTTGGGCTCTGGAAAACAATTCATTGGCACTGCCCATCCAGAGCCCTGGAGAGGAAGGCAACGGAGCAGCCAAATCAAGAGGAACAGTTTGTGACAGCCTAGAGGAGGAAAAAAAGGAGGGAGAGGAAGAAGGACTACAAAATAACAAGGGAGAGAAGAAGCAGAAGCTGGAAGAATAGGCTAAGCCTATGTTCTGGGAGAAAAATCCAGACAGTCCAGTGCAGAGGGAATGCAGCTGGGCTATTTTGCAAGGTAAGGGATGAGCCAAGAAACAGCCTTGTGAAACAACTAGAGAGAGCATTGATTTTTTTTCCTTTTCCTCCTCTCCCTATCCCCCCGGCACAGAAGAAGATATATGGGTTTAGATCAACTCCTGCCCTTATTGAGTCTCGAGCAGAGAAGGGTCTGACTCAAGCACTTTTAGCGCAGTCCGCAGGATTCCTGCGCGCACTCCAGGCAGATTACTGGGATAAATTAAGACCCAGCCTCTGCCCTTAACCTATAAGACAATTCACCCCCATTGTATTAGGTGGTTTAAAAAAAAAACCTTGAAAAAATGATCAAACAGACTTGCAACAAATCTTCCTAACCGCTAGGTTAACACTGTGTGTGATGTTTGTAGGACAGATCATGACGGCAGGTGACAGACTTTCAGACCTTGGCTGAGAAGTAAGATCAGCTGGAGGTAGATGATTTCTGTCAATAGGTGAGCTTCACACAGCCAAAAGAGTGATGACCTGAAGCTATGGAAGGATTTTTATTTTCTTCTATTATATGTCAATGTGTACGCGTTCGTGGTTTTTTTAATCTACAAAGTATCAGAAATAGACACCGTTGTTTAAAAGTGTGAATTACAAATACCTCCAATTTGCTGGCGGAGATGGAAAAACCGATTCTATGGAATTTGGACAGTGGAAAAGACAACTGCCCAAGATGCAGTGTTCTTCCTGACCTAGCCCTGTGCTCATCTTTCATCTCATACACACTACATCGCCCCCTGCCTCTGCTCCACACACAGTGCCAGTCTCTACAGCCCATTTGTCAAACCTTCCAGAGAGCACCACCTGTGTCATGCCAGACCCTGGGCACTAGATGATTTTTCCCTGTAAAAATCCACAAGGTCAGTGGCTAGACTATCCTGCATTACATCCCTTCTTAAAATCAATCCATGGCATGACCTTTGGGAGGCATGGGACACTGGCAAAGCAACTGGTGTGCTGAGGTGGCTGCTGAGGACATCATCTAAGCCCTGCTGTCATCCCTCAAGGCTCCCCCAGTGCTCACTTCTGGGCATCTGCATTGCTTTGTGGACAGCCCAGGTGAGGTGTTTCTCAGCTACATGTATCCCTTTGCCACAGCAGGGCAATTCTACACTGGATCAGTGGAAAAAAATAAAAAAAAAAATAAAAAAAAAAAATAAAAAAAAATCAGAGCTGTTACACCTTCGCTATCATGCCCCATGATGGGGTTTTCCTCTGCAGTTGCTTCCTCCTCTTCTTTTACACTGTCACTACCCTACTCGTCCCACAGCACTGGACACTTGTCCTTCTCAGTTCTACAAATGCCATTCTAATTCAATGAGCAGAGCACAGAGGGAGAGAGGCCTATGGATAATGTTCATTATATTTAAAAATTAGCTTGGCCCTACAAATCCAGCAGATAGTGAATGACTCATCGGAAAGCTTGGGCACAACTGATGTCACATAAAGACTAAACTATATTAAGGTTAATGAACTTACAGGATGATGATTTATACTTAAGAGAATGTAACACTTTATGGCAGCTGAGACAACATTCACTCCTTTTCATTCCTTTCCTGAGGACAACCTGCATTAAAAATAAGTCTGACACAAAGAGCTGTTGACAAGCATACAAAATGGAGCATAAATACTACCTGCTATCCATAGCTACACCCAGGAGACCCTTGCAGAGTGTTTGAATATCCCCTGCTCTTTATTCACTGTAATAAGTGAAACGTGCTCTGTTAAACCAAAAGTGCAACTGAACTTGTGGGAAGATAGCCTTTGTGTACCTGCTGCTGAAGTCAGAATGCCAGTCTTCCATGTGTTAAACATGCATCTTTGAACTGTTCAGAAATATTGGTAAACCTTAAAAAAACAAAGGGAGGGTTTAAAATTCTCTCTATTGATGGAATGTGTTCCAAGAGCTAATTAATTGCTACTGCTACTTACTGAAGGAAAGAGCCAAGAGCCATGTGTTTGTGCTATTCATGTCTCTGATAAACATCTGATCTTGTTGTTGTTGATGAGAAAATGCTTAGGAAAGGGCATCAGAGCACTTTTCAGCATGCCTGACAATATGGCTCCCTATTTGTTTGCTCTTTTACCTGCTACCTGCTGAAACCCAGCATACACTCTGTATGAAGCCACACAAGCCCTGCCTCCCTCTACAACAAACACCCTTTCTCAGAGATTATATTTTGACCACGCCTTCTCACACCCTCTTGTGTGTGTTTAAGAAGAGCAATAAAACAAATATGTTTTCAGTGTGGAATATTTCTGTAACTACTGGATTGAAGAGTGCTTAAAAAAAAATCCCATCCCACAGAGATTCTATGTGTGTAAGAAATAAGCATACCAAAAACTCATGCCAACAGGCTTTCCCGTCACACACACCGTGGATGCAGCCCTGAAACACCAGTTCTATTCTGCTGCCACTCTATTCCAACATTACAACAACCTTCTTTTTCTTGGTTAGTGTTCAAGAATTGCAGCACTAATTCCTCCTGCTTGCAGTGCCAATGACTTCACTGGAACTAATCCATGGAATGAAGTGAATCCCGTCTATTATTTTTTAATTTAAGGCATCAAAATCCCAACTTCCATCTTTCAAAATATCAGCCTGGATTTCCAGAAGATGAATAGCTATCTTGAGGCAGTGTTGGTCCGGCAGAGTCTGTCTGACCTTTGGACTCACTTCCCTCACAACAGGGACAACCAAAGGCAAACACTAAGGGCCACAGCCAAGGATTCAGGATGTCCTCTAGCAGTCATCTTGCACTCCGTAAACAAATGACATTATTAACATGCCCAGTAGAGGCTTGGTTTTGGCTCGTTCCCTTTCTTATTTGAATTAATTTCCAAATAAGACCATTTATGACCTTTATCTGAAGCAGCATTATGCAAGCCAATACTTATGCGGGCCAGTGTCTGTATTCCAGAGTAGAAGACACCAGGAGCTAAAAGAAATAAAATAGGCTTCTGCTCCAAAACAAAGTGAAAGCAGGAAATGCCTTTAGCCAAATAAATCACAGTTTCAAGTCAGCTGCAATGACGGAATGATGGAGTTTCTGTGGCACAGGAAGAGGTCCTCCATGAAGCCAGAAAACCTCTAGATCTGGCTTCCTCAGAGCAGGTTTCTATCACAGCTTTTTCTGGTAACATCAAGATGTGAATGAAAAAACAGTTGTAACACAGGCCAGAAAGACTCTGAAGAGCTTGATCCAAACAGTGGGTGACTGTCACAAAAGTGACAATCAGCTTCAGCAAGACTGAAATCTCTTTTGGCTTGTTTGCATTACTGTGATTTCTGTTACCTCTACACAACAGTGATCTATGACATAGGGAGACCAGGAAAGACATTCTGCACAGGACATCCAGCATCCGGGTTATCCCAAACTTTTAAAAAACATTGAACTCAATGATAAAAGCAAAGAAAATGCAATACTAGGTAAGGGCAACAGTTCATTCAAAGTTAGTCTCTTGTGGCCAGAACCAGTCTTCAAAGTACAACTCTGTTCCCTGTACTTTTGGGCTACTTGTCCCTGTCCAGCCCCAAACACCTAGAGACTGAAGGCTGGGTGCAGTGCATTTCTAGCGACCTTGACGTTGCTCTTCCTGCTGTAGCATGGACTACTGCTATAAATTTGGTTATCTCTCTCTAAAATTTGATTTGTTCTCCATTGAACAGAAGCACAGAATTTCCCAGCTGAGTTACACATTAAGGGAAAAAGTGTTCCCTTTTGGGTTTTTCAGCCTGCCATATTTCAGTTGGCTTGACTCGCCACTTCTTGTTTTGTGCTGCCTACGCATCCCTCCTTGCTTGCTCTATTCTGAGGGAAAAAACATTTCATCTTTTTCCATCAGCCATTAATTATTCTCCCTACTTTAACCAGAAACTACTGTAACTCTCCAGTATCCTTGCAGAGCAGTAGTGCAATGCAATAGTAATGCAATCTGTGGGTCTATGAAGCTCTGATTTATGTATTTCTGTGTAACTTATTTCTTCCCTACTGAACAAACTCAGTCATACTCAACAGTTCCTTTGCTCATTCCAATGTTTAGATGCTCAACTAGATTCTAATTGAAAAGGCATGATTTTCCCTTTCTACAAAGCCTCAGTGACAGGTATTACTCAGACACCCCATTGACCAGCCATCTTTTAAAAAACCCCGCAATATTTCAAAAATATTCATGAATATTTGATCTTCCAAATGCTGTTGAGCATGTCCATGGGTGTTTTATTGGAATAGACACAGGATCTGGCAGGATCAAGCCCTGAATGGGCAGGAAAGAAATAGAAACCCACAGAAAGAATCATAGAATAATCATAAAACTCCAAATGAAAAATGCCTTTTCTATAAGGACTACTTTAGTCCTAATTATGAGAAAATTATGTGATAAAAACTTGGCACCTCTTAACAAATGGCAAAATTTAGTTTCTCCCAACTGGATGCTGGCATTATTTGGAGAACAAAGAAATGCTTTAAAAAAAATATCAACAGCACATAGGAGCAGTAAAAGGAAATACTTGAATTACAGGCTGTGTGTGATACTTTCTGCCCACATGCATTAATGAAACAAACAGGACAAGACCAACGATAGACACTTACACTCTAAGAATAATAGGCAGAATAAAATAAATCCTTTGAGTTAAGACATAGACCATGGGAGGTGTAGCTGAAAGTGAAGCAGATCTGTCCCCATGGGCAAGGACAGGGGGACAAAGCTCTGAAAGCCTGTGTTTGTGGTGTTTAGTACGTGCTATGCCCTGTGTTTTTCTCAGAATACCTGCAGAAGCTGTTGGTCTGGTGTGCCCCTGCTCAGAGTTTCCTGAAAGCAGGCCAGAAGAGCTCACGTGTGACCCCTGAATCAGTGAATCAGCTTTTGCAATGTTATTTTAACGAAAAGAAGATGCAAGGGTGAGGTATGTGCTTGTGGGAGGGAAGGGGGAGAGGACAGAGAAAGGAAAAAATAACCATTTTAACTAGAAGTCCTGCCT
This sequence comes from Serilophus lunatus, assembly GCA_013399895.1. Taxonomy (NCBI): domain Eukaryota; kingdom Metazoa; phylum Chordata; class Aves; order Passeriformes; family Eurylaimidae; genus Serilophus; species Serilophus lunatus. Next base: position 170,553 of record VXBA01000825.1, on the reverse strand, counting down.
GTACCTTTTCACTTACAGACTTAAATACACAGATGACTATAGCTGAGGGATATTAAATGTGAATCCTGCACAGTTCATTTTTAGGAGATATAAAACTCCAACACACTGTAAAATTTATAGCTTCCTCTCCCTCCTCAAAAAAGAAAAGGAACAAAATCTATCGGTAGAACATATAAATTTTGCCGAGGCTCTAAAATGTGTCATAAAACCTCCCTGCTAGAGATACAGTTGGCGTTACAGTACGTATTTCTATAATGAAGATTTGTAATAATTTGGGTTTTGTACATTGGGTGGCAATACAGCGGTGCTTTAGGCAATATGCCTATAATGTCCAACACAACAGAATGCCTGTTGGGTCTCATTTCATGTATATAAATTATATATAATCTGAACAAACACGAATGGTGGGACTCATATATAAACAGACTTAATATTTCAACACCTACATTTCTTTATGAACCTGGGTGGTTAGAAAGGTGGTTGCAAATGATTATTTCTTTACCAAGTTCACATGGAGTAGTTTGCTCAGTTTAATAATAGTCTATCTTGTTCAGGCTGAACAAACTGGTCCCTGTGGGGAGTAAAAAAAAGCTGGGGGGAGTAATAAATCAATAGCCCAGATGTAATCTTAGGTGTCTAGAATGCAGAGAGGGATTTTGGAGCATAATGGCACTGGTTGTCTATTGTCATTCAGACATGAGCTGCATCAGAAAAGGGCTTGTGGGAACCTGATAAGAGTTGGTCAAAAGTGGGCCATAAATCAAATGCAGGCAGTATTCTGCTGATTTCACACGCACGCTNAAAAAAGGAAGGTGATAGATCTGCAATTTACTGCTTATCACACCTGCTAGAAGTTTCATCATACAAAAGCCTGACCTTCAATGAATAAACACCCTAGATGACTACCTGTTTCTGCCTGAAAATATGGCACTTGAGTCTCCAAGAGCTCTGAAATGCAGCTACGAAAATGACATGACATCCTCAGGTTTAGCAAGCTTCATTCTGTTGCTAGCAGTTGAGTAGCTGTCACTTTAGTTACTAGTAGCCACTTTAACTTCGGATGCACAGGGTTTACTGAAAGGAACTAGATATTTATTCAAAGACACTAATAGCCTACAGGGAAAAAAACCCAGTTCATAGCATCAGGATTATAGAAAGAGCAATGTGCATGGCTCTTTTACTTACATTTACTTTTTATTTCTGTCTAAAGACAAAATATAAAGTAGCAGTAACAATACATTGATTAGAGAGAGGTACCCAATACAGGCACCTCTGCAGGGATTGCCGCCCCATCAACAACCACAGGTAACTTGTACTAGTCACTACTTCAGCCCTTTGTAAACCTTTTGTCAATTTAACCTTGATTCATACTCACATTCAAAGCTCTGGCAATAGCTATTTCTTTAAATGTTGCATATTTGTTATTTGAATACCAAACACTCTAAATTATTTTTCTAATTCTTGCATAGATTGTCAGATCAAGGCAATTTTTATTTGACATTTAATCTATTTTTCAGTTACACCTTACTGAGAACTTATCGCAGAAAATACCTATTGCTCAAGTCAAATTCCTGTATTTTAAACAAATTGGAAAGGACTGAACTGCTGCATTAAAGGAAAGATCTTAACAATATGAATTGGCAACTTATCCCTTAGCAACTCCGCAAGCCTCATAAATGTTAGCCCACAGAAGACAAATCCACTCTCCACCTCAGTATCATACAATAGGAAACAACTCAAGATTAAAACAAAGCTCCAAAATTAACAGAAGCTTTTCCTGAGGTGTTTGCACCTCTTCTTGCCAGGACTGGTCCATAGATTCCCAGTCCATTGGAGTAAAGGCTATCTTGGCATGAGACAAGCGTCAACCACTGAACACTACAAAGGTGGTGCAAAGTAATTTGAAATGTTTATTATCTGGATTTCTTTATGGCAACTTTATTGTTCTCTGGAAGAAACCCAGCCTTGTAAGTTCAGGGTCCAACTAGTTGGTGCACAGATAGACACAGAAAGATAAAAATTGGGGCATCTTGTAGATGTGGGGACCCTTTGCTAGTTAATCTACCCACACTATATAACCAGTACAGGGTGTGCATAAGATGGTCACAGCTCTCCTCTCGGCAGAAAGGACTTCACTACCCCAGATACCCCACAGAAAAAAGCATTACTTTTCCTTGCCCAGCTGCAGTGACTTTGGTATATTATCATGTCCAACAACAGCTGTTAGTGAGAAAACAAGAAAGGTACCGGCCTGTTTAGAAATCATTCCTCACAACCTGGAAGTAGAAAAAATGAAAACCTCTTGAATTTGGATCCAAGTACAAGTTCTCTGCATGCTTGCTGGTCTACTTGCCACTGCTGTGCAGCCCTCGCTGTCGGAGAGGACAACGGTTATCAATCACGTCAGAGCACTTTAACAAGGCAAGCAACTACAAACACCTCACAGGATTTATGTCACTGGGGAAGAGTCATTAATTTGGATTTCCAGCTTCCTGCTCAGGCAAAATTAAAAAACAAAATATTGAATATAGAGTCATTTGATTTAACACATACAAATAGGTAATTGAGTATATATCTGCTGACCTTCCCTAAGAGGAAGGGAATAAATATTCCAGCTTGGTTTTACAAACCAAACAAACTCTTATGATAAGAAAAAAGCGATTTAATTATTTTGTATATGAATTTGTTCACCTTGGTTTGCTGGGAGAGAAATTGATTCTTTTGTTAAAAATTATGTTTGGAAGGGGAAAGGACTTTAATTTGTATAGAGTGCATTCCGGGAATTAACATTCTCCCTGCTTGAAGGAGAAAAACTATGCCATTAGATTTCATTGATATTAAAAGACNGGGAAGAGGAGAGGATGTGAATCAAGGTTCCTGGGGGGAGTTCTATTTTGCAGTATTTTATCATGCATGTGTGCACCCTTTTTCTGTCTTTGTGCTCTCTGTATCTGTGGAAGCACATGAATAGGGCTACAGCATTACTCTGATAGCCCCAAGAGGCAGCAATAGCAAGACTTTGCTAGTATCACTCTAACACTCCTAATTGCACATTAAAATTAGCAAATAAAGTCATTCTGTTCCATGTATAGGCTGTAAATTCCTACTCTTCCCAAATACAAATTAACGGCTTCCAAACATCTTAAGTTCAACATTATACCAGCACGAATCTTCTCCAGCAGTTTCCTCTCCTGTCTGCTGAGGTCCTCACTCCTTCTCCCTCTCATCAAGGTGTAATATCTCAGCTGAACGACCTCAGGACAACTCCACTTTGTCTTTCTGAACCAGCTTTAGCGAAGCCTCATCCAGAAACTTCTCCCACATATCCTGCCTTCAGAAAGTCACACAGAAAAACACAGGGCCACCTGTACTGGGCTACTCAAGGGCTTTACCCATTTTGAAGCCTTAGTAGTCGGATGGAAGGGCTGAAAAATTCCTTTCCCAAAATTACCAAAATATGCTAATCTTGGCAACATCCCTGGCAACTTCAGCTGGGGTCCGTTTTTCACTAGAACAAGACCTTGACTGCATTTTACTATTCAGCAGCTTGCAATGAATTGAAGGAAAATAAAAATCCACAAACCATATGGAGGAAACACAGATTAATTGGTGTAGGAAGCTCATGTTATGAGTACGTGCTTATTAGGGAAAAGGCTGAATTAGAAACACTGCTTAGCAGAAACAGCTGACTCATGTTGCCACAGACTGAATAGTCAAAAGTACTTCAGGGCTAATGGAAATATGTGATTCTCCCAGTCCTAAGCCAAGAAGTATTTATGTATTATCACAAACCTGCATCCTGCATAAAACCTCAGTTGAAAGTTAATTTCTCTGAATCTCGCTGAAGCTTTGTGTCGGCCCAGCAATCCTACCTTACAGGAATTCAACAGATACTCTTATACAGAGCTGCCTGGGTTTGTGCTATGCCCTTACATACTAGAGTCCACTGTGAGGCAAAATAAGGAAAAAAGGAGAGATCAAGAGGTGGAATGATTGTGAAATGCAGAGCAGCTCACAAAAGGGAGCTTAAAGAGAGCTCTTCCCAGGAGGAAGGAAGGGATAATTAGAGTTTAGTGAGAGTCACTCTCTTCCCTTTCAACGCAACTCATAAGGGATATGTGTTGATTACCAAATGAAAGAGGATAATGCATTACTGAGAGACTATACTGTGCAAATATTCATTTGAAAATGTTTACACTACAAATTTAGCTCATTTCCTGCATATCTATGCACAGATGGTAATTTCTTCAGATTCAAAACTGGTTGAGAAGAGGGGGAAATGCTCACAGGAGTGCTAGCAAATTCAAAGGGATCTCTATCTAGCAGCAGCCCGAACATTTGGTTTTCCTCCTTTTTCTCCAGCTCCCATTCTGTAAAATGTTAATCTCCTTTGCACACTTCAAGGTTTATAATGGCTATGCAAAACTACAAGCAACCACAAAATATTTTCTAGCAACAGATTCTAAAGCAAATTTGACACATTAGAAGTCATGAAAAATTGAACACTTTTGTCTTAATACTAAAAATTAAAATCTGCTTCTAATTATACATTCTTTCAATTAGTTACAAATTGCATCCAAAGCCATCCAGCAGTCTCAGTTACACCTAGTATTTTTCCCCTATCTCCTCTTCAGCTCTAAGTCAGTTCTGAGATGTGCATGAGAAATATAAACTGTTGGATACTTTTCCTGGCAAAGTCAGACACCTACTGTAAACAGATTATTCTTACTCAGTTATTAATTTAGGAATAATTTGTTTATGTTTTAACTCTTCCATAATTTGTTCTTCCTGTAGGACAAATTAGATCTGATCATGTAGTTAACAGCTATAGCCTAATATACATCCAAAAATGACAGAGAAGTCACTCTTACTACACCAACACCAAACACTATTCCCCTTTCTCCATCCAAGTTACTAGATTAATAAAAATAAAAGTTATTCTAAAATTTAGTGTAAATAATAGAGCCATTTTATGTCTAGAGAACTGCTTCCTGAAAGTGCAGGTGCAGGACATACTTTCAAGCTCTTCTTCATGACAATAAGATCTTTGCAGAGGGTATTGAAGGTTATGGCTCCACAGAAGTAACACGACTCTGGAGGAAAAGAATTTAGGGAGAACATCAGAGGAGTTGCCAAAAATATTGACAGTAAAGCTTAGTTCTGGCGTATTTTAATTTCATCATTCCAATTTCTTTCATGCCCATTACCGAAAAGTCAAGTGCACTGCAGAGAGCAGAGTAAGGATGAGTAGCAGTGTGGTAGAAAAGGTATAGTCACAGTCAGAAAAGGACCTTGTCCCAGCAGTAGCGAACTAGAGTTTCCACTCTGGTTGTACTCCTTCAGTATCCCAGGCTCATTTCAGATCCTCCAGTGAGCGCACATGGAACTGAAAAATATTATTGCTGAGTTAGGACAAACAGCCTTATCAGCAGGGCAGTGTGCTTTGGACATCCTGCACCGCAATGTTTTGAAAGTCCTCTTGAGGAGTTCAAGGAATTGAATCAGTGCAGAAAGACTCCTCTTGAGCAGCAGCCCTCATTTCCACCATGTAAAACATTTCACAGCTTGTCTCATTACAGCGTTTGTAAAAACACTGTCTGAGAGCAGTGGTGCATAAATGAATTATTTAAGTTTTGCAGCAAATCACCCTGATCTTGTGTGCAGCTTCTTAATGCACTCTAAGTGAGCCCTAGGAGGCAAATCACAGCAGAGGAGGGGTGTAATGTAAACCAAGTTTTATTAGCCACAAAAAGCTACACTACAACATTTATTAAGTATCAAAGACGGTGCATTCAAATATGTTTGATTTGGTAAATAATAGCCAACATTGTGTCTAACTTCCCTAGTGCCAAAGGTTGTTGGTTTTAAAAAAAAAAGAGACAAACCAAACATCAAAACCAAAAATAGCTGTTTATTTTCTTGTCGATTCTGCTAATATAACAGGTCCTCTCTATTCTGCAATAGTGATTTTCAACAAATTACCATGTGTCACAAACAGTCTGCAGCTCTTTAGCCTTAATACTTTGCCTAAAAGTAAAAATGCATTAGTATGTTATCATCCACTTGTTATCAGCACGAGCTCCATGGTCCCTGCTGCCCTCAGCAGTCTGGGAAACACACACTGCCCACAGCTCTCTACCTTGCCCTGAATGAGAAGCCCCCAACACCCTCCTACTGTTTTCCAATTTTAGGCAGCTGCCTCTTGTACTGCTAACACAGAGCAGACCTTCAAACCAAAAACTATTTCTGACAGAGCTCCATTTTCAATATTATATGAAATTTTTAAAAGGCAGCTTAGATTCCATACCTCTGCCCTTTCTCTATCTCATTAATTGAATCTCAAGAAAAATCTAAGCACTGCTTCGCATGCTGTACATTTATGACACAAATCATCTTTTATCTTTGGCCAAGGAGATAAGTCCAAGTCCAGACAGACAATAACAATAAAAAGAAATTAAATATACCAAAGTACTCAATGGGCAGACACTCACTGATAAATATTTAATGCTCTGATAGCACGATTTGGGTATTTGTAAAATGCAGCTGGTTTTCCTTTGTGTGGGCATATCCCTTGCTCTCTCCAGCTTTGATCTGCTACAAAAAAAAAAAAGGTGACTTCTCCGTGTGCCCTGAATACTGAGGGAAGATGTAATGCTTAAAACTATCCATCCAATGCCACACAGTCTTGTGGCAATGAAATCCAAGTCCCCCATCCTTCCCACCACAAGAGGAAGCGTAAGTGGTGTGTCCGGACTGTATCAGGGCAGTATGTGGGATATGATGGTGCTAGGAAATACAATAAAGCAAAGATTTTGCCTGAAAAGTTATAGGAGCCTCCTACTACTACTCAGTCTTGAGACTAGTAAATCCTGTTGTCTTTTCACAAAATTCACCTGTTTTATTTTCTTCTACAATGCTGAGAAAGCATCAAAACTGAAGATTAGTGCCTGAGAAGTGAAGGAAAAACTGGCAGGAAAAATTAGCCTCAAGTCATGTGGTGACTCTCACTGAACCTTCCAGGTGGTGGGACACCAAGCCTTCTCTAGGTGTGCAGAAATGTGTTCATGGAGATAAGAAGCTTTATCTCTCATTGGTTTAGTTCAGCATCTCTCAGCTCTAAGCTGTAACATTTGCCATCCCAGCACTTTCTGCCTTTACCAGGGTATAGCAGCAGAAACCATCATAAGCCTGGAATGCTGTAATTTTTTTCTTTTTTTCATTTTCCTTCCTCCTTCCTTTTCATTCTAGAAGAATCCATTAGATTACTTTTCCTTTTTTTTTTTTTTCCCCTGAATTTTTTAAGGCCTTTCTATGACAGCTAAATAAACAGGATAACCAGATTGATACCTTTAAACTAGAGAAAGGAACAAACTTTTTTCTGAATGGAAACTTCCTATCTTTCTCCTTAGGTATTTAGATATTCTAAAGCAAAAGGGAAAAAAATCTGTGCTTTTTTTCACTGAATTGCCTTTTTTCATCTTTTTTTCAAACAAAACAAAAACAAACCAACAGCAAAAAAATAGCTGTGAAATAACTCTTTCTGCAAAAAATATAAATATCAACTATTTCTGCATGATTTTGAATTGATTGTGTCTGGAATGGTGGCTGCTAGAAAAAGATTTAATGCAGTTATAGAGTGCATAGCAAAAGCAACAGATAAGTAGGCCTTCACTGCAGCTAGACAGAACAGATGTTTTGAGGAATGAGCAAGTTTCATTTACAGTCCAGATGTGCAATATATAGAGAGGACAGCAATGGGAACCCAAAGGAAAAATGATGCCACTTATAGCCATCCATGAAAAGATTATTTTCCTATAGAAGGGAGCAATCAAACAGTTGTCCAACTACTTAAAACAAGAGATGTTCATCTTGCAGACATCCACATTTGAAGACGTGCTGCTGAAACTGGCCTGGGAATCCAAGAGCTTTACAGGCCACACTGGCCAGAAGAGCATTTGCTTTCCACTATAAAACTAACTATTGTTTTACTTCATCACCACTAGTAAAACAAAACAACTCCACCACTGCTGATGCATGGACACAGCACAGAATTATGGAAAATGCCATTTTCCCATCTGGGTTTTCTATTCATTTGCAGTTGCATTTTACTCCCTATATTAAGAACTACTCCTATCAAACACAAGAGGCACAATATTTAGTGCTCAAATATTAGATATTTCAAACTTCAGAAGGAAAGTTCATTACCAAAGGAAAGTATAAACAAGGAGATGATAAAACAGTCATCATAAAATATGGTAATAATCCCTTCAGTGGCATATCTGGCTGTTGTAATTAACTAGTAATACATTCCTCCCATGTTTCATAGGGAGTTTTACTGCCTTAATATATAACTAGAGCTCTTTAGCAGAACCAGCATAACTCAATCATCTTTTCCATCTAGTATGATCAAGATTCATATCTACATAGAAGTATTTTTAGTTCCTATCTTACTAATCCATCATGCTTTGATCAGTTATCAAGAGAGTATCCAAATTACATCACCACGTTCAAGACTTAACTGCTCTGCCATTGATTGTGCATGCTTCTTGATGGACAGCCTTGATAGTGCACTGAGTCAAGTTTGCGAGTTAAGTCTGTGTTATATCTTCTAAGCAACTATTAAACTGCATCAAAGCTGTGTTTTATACACGATTCTACAATTCCACCCCTTGTTTGCAGAAAATCTGATAACTGGTATTGATTGACAATTTTTTAAAGTGAGCATGAGTAATCACGTCAGATTGAGTTCCACTTTCTAAATGTTCCTAAAAGTATTCTGTTTTCCTGATTATTGACCAAGGGGACGTGTTTGGTTTATAAATTTAAGTTTCTGTAAAACGGGCTTGTTTCAGGAAGGCCCATCATCAGCAACTTCACAGGCCCTGGTAAGGGACACCTTGAATATTCATTCATGTTTTGTTTTGGGTTTGTTTGGTTTGGTTTTTATTCCTGAAAGAAAATACATGCTACTTAAAACTTCAGGCAGATTTCATTTCTTTAAGTGCAAATCAGTTTCCAGTGAAATTCTTCTTGGGGAGAAAGTAAAGTCAGGTCTGGAATGCTAAACTACTCCAAGTCATGTTCCCAGTGATTTTAGCAGTCTTGATTTTCCAGTGCTCAGTCAAAAGACATCTCCTAAGGCCAGCGAGCAGTCCCTCCAGAAAGCTTTTGAAAAACAGCTCCTTTTACATGTTTACAGCTAAACTCCTGATTCTCAAAGAAGCAGAATTAACTAGTCACAAGTGAAAATTACAGGGGAACATTCCATAAATTTGCTTAAATTTACCACAAATTGTGCTGGGTGTTAGTAAGATACGGACTTTGACTCAAAACTAGCTTCACTTTATAAATACCTAAGCTTCACAATATATAATTATTGGGATGTTAGCCTTGCCTGGGACTTGACAGTGAGAAACTTCATCTCTTCGAGTTATCCCGAGTGAAATCAGTTTGACCCTTTATATATACAATGATCCTTTTTGGTGCAGTCTTGCACACACACCAAAGTCAGAATTTTAGCTGCCTGCTGTTTCTTCAAGCACAGGAAACAGCCACAGCACCTACCAAATGGATCAACTGACATTTCCTATTTTAAAACACTGCTGTCAAATACAGTCACATGGAACTAAATTGTTCCTATTGCAGTTTTCCCTTCTCATTCAGATTTGGGGGAGCTAGCAGTTTGACTTTGGGGTTTGTTGATTTTATTTGTATTCAGAAAACTACAGAAGTGGAAGCAGGGAAGTATCATGTGAACTGGCTGGATCACCACACCAAGTAAAAATTCATGAGAATTGGGACTACAGACATCTCAAAATAAATGCACAGCTCTTCACATTACTTTGCTTTTCTTTTGCTCAAAAATATTCTTCCAACCACTTAACTGTTTCATGCTTTGAAATAAAAGCTTGAAATTTGTCAGCAGCTGCTCTGGCATTGGATAAATGCTTTTTGGTACTTCATAAAAAGTTACCTAAAGTGGGTCACCTTATAAGCCTTTAGGGAAAAATAATAAAATCAGTTCACACTTAATCAGAAAATATTTCTTTGACTTTAACAGCTAAATTCTCTCCTGCCTGCATCTCTAGCGGTTCGGCTTCTGTCTGAAGCTGCAGAGACAGAGCAGGGCTTTCCTTAAAATTTCTTCTTCAGGTGCCAGGCAGGGAAGTGAGAAAAGGAAAACGTCTCCTGCAGTCTCAAGGGTCTCCTCCTCACCATTCCCACTGTACCAGCTACACATACTTCAACTTCTTCACCAGTGAACAAGAGCCCCATAAATAACAGTCACTTTCTCTACATAATCCTGATTTATTCCCAGACAGTCTATGTTGTACCCTGAATCCAGCCAGTATGGAAGAAATATTATGACTCTAAGAGTGGATCACAGAGCAGACATGCTAGAAAGGCTAAATTAACTTTGCTGTATTGACAGAGGTACCACATTTGCTATCATTTGTGGCACGTAGCTGTAGAAATACTTTCTTCAAGTGTAAAATTGCTATGCAACTGTGCAATTGCATATCTTTAAGAATATTAGTTAAGCTTTGTAAGAACACACAATCTTTTTCTTTTTTATTTTTCTCCCCTAAAAAGAAATCATTGCCCTGTATTTGACATCACAATTCAAAAGTTCTTACTAGCTAAATTCTGCTCTTATGGCAGCATCTAAAATTTCCATTGACTTTGAGGAGAGAGGACTTATATCAATGATGCATATACTGAAAATCCCAGTGGCAATACAACGAAGGGCTGCAGTGCTAAATGTATTACAAATGGAATATTTTACTAATGCTGGCAGTGCCAGTACAATCTACTTCAACCTATATTGCCATGCCATAAATACATTGTGGGATAGAGAAAGCTGCTTGGTTCAGGAAAACACTGTTAAACAGTCTATTTTTGTCACTCTGCCCAAAGTAAACAAGGGGATGCTCATCCCAGCTTAGTGCCTCATAAATCACTGTGCTAATTTTTTTTTAAAAAAAAAAATCGATAAAAATCTGGTACTCCAAATGGTTTTGGATGCCAAAGTTCTCAACTTTTTAAAATTAATTTTGATATTCATAAAAAATAAATTATTTACATTAAAATAGATTATTTAAAATAAATTTAACATTGAATACTAGAATGTTAACATTTTACCATATTTCATTTAGAAGATGTCATTACTAACAGAGGGATAGACTCTAAAAAGTCTAGAGAAAGACTAATATGGCCAAACATCTTCAATTTATATCCATCAATATGTGAGAAACAGTATAGACAAAACCTTTTTTAATAGATGAAACACAATTTATCTAGCAACAGTTGTATGGATTAACATAGAACAGAAAGTGTTAAGGTATTAATGCATGCAAGCTTATTCATGGTCTTAAAAACTTGAGACAAGTCTCTATTTCTTCTGAAAATTAAAGAAAAAGAAATCTTATATTAAACTAACTAAATAAATCTTGTCAATGAGTTCACCACATTTCAGAAAAATCTCATCTAATGATTCCAAGTCCCCTTACAGAAACAGTATGTGAAGGAATTAGTAAGTATTTCAGGAAAGAATTTCACAAATGGCCTTCCCCAATTATACAACTCTTACTGTTCTTAGTCTCTGTCCTCTCTTTAAGTGCTGAGGGGGTTTTTTTCTCCCTTTTTTAATCAAGGCAATATTTCGAAGAATAATTGGAATAAGTATTGTTTTACCTCCTACTTGTAGAATGCTGCACCTTGACTTGCCTAGGAGTGCAGTGACCTGCAGGTTTAGTCTTACTGGAAAGTCAGTTCAATGTGTAAAATCTGCTGCCCCCATTCCTCCCCTTGTGTGTTCCCCGGTCTGTTTGAACTACATTGAAAATATGAGAAAGACTGACTATTCCTGATGATTTGGGGATCTTTTAAGCCTACAAGGAGAGGGTGTACTGGAAGGCTGGTGTTAGTTTTTTGAGTCTATTTTGTTTTTTTACACTTCTGTGAAGCTTAATTCATTAATATGATTATTTCTATGAAAGTTCCCCAAGTTCCTTATCTAGAAGGTTGTCTGTGGGAACAGAGAGAGGAAGAGAAGATCTGAAGTGAAAAAGTTTAGGAATTAATGCAGAAAATTATTGTCAAATAGACTTGAAAAAATACTCTCAGCAGTTTTCATCAGTGCAACTTTTTATATATCTAAATATTATTCTTGCTCCAAGAAAGAAAGGGGATTTTCTTTTATGTCTACTTTTCATTATCAGGCAATAATGATTAAACCTCCTGTAGCTGCTCAAAGGATTTTGATTTCTCTATACTCCACATTCTAATTGTGACTAAAGTACAGGTGCAAAAAAAACTTTTTTTTTTGGTGTGGCTTCACCTGGAATGAAGACAAAGATGTCTTTGGATCAAGAAGCAAGTGTGACCTCATGATTTCCTGGTGTTGGGAACTGCCAGCCAGCCTCCTCTGTCAGCCACACCTATGTCAACTCATGCAATTCAAATTAAGTGAATTGAGTTATTCCAGATTTAAGTTACTATAACTAAAAGGGGAAGATGGCCTTTCAATGACTTTTACAGGCTTCACTGGAATGTAGATTTGTCATGTTTACAGAAATCTGATGTTTACATAGCTAAAGAATAGGAATAATGAGGAACAAAAGGTATATTTGGGTATATCATGGTCATATTTGTATTTCAAATATGTAGAGGGTTGTCTTTTTTTTCTTTTAGTCCCTAATCTTATATTACATACAGAAGTAAAATTATGTAAGCCCCATTATGCTCATGATATTCAAGTGCTAGGCCAGTAGGAAAAGGGCAAAAAGTCCAAATACGCCTTGGAAAAACCCGTAAAATTCTCCAAGATGTGAAACCCACAATTTTCTTTAGTTAGATTGCAAAAGATCATGGTTGATAAAACTGATGTCTTACTTTCCTTAAAGAAACTTCAAATTTCTTAAAGAAGAATGGATTTCAAGTTTTAATATCCACTGGAAAGAAGACTTCTGGAAGTCTGAGAACAGATTAAGTAATTTAGTGTCACAAATTTAGGGCTATAACCCCTGTGACTCTTTAAAAGAAGAAGAACAAGAACTATTTTTTCCAAGAGTGGTATATCCCAAAATTATGCATCTGGTAGACAAATCCAGCCAAGAAGTGACAAAGCAAAAACATCCACACACTCACACACTGTTGTAGAAGAAAGTTTCTCTAGAATTTTCTCTATAGGTTAGATTCAACACTTGGAGAAGTTTCAGCCTGTGTTTTAAACCATAGAATTTTCAACCTTCATTTGCCTTGCTTGCAGGAGTGCAGCATCTATACTTACAAGAAGAAAGAGACCGTGAGAGTCATGCTTACAGTGAGCTTGCTAAGACTGCTGGCTTGTTGAGAAGACTCACACAATACACTAGCTAAGTCCTTTGGCTGGACTTAAGTAAGTTTATTCCCTGTATTGAGCCATATTTAATATAATTAGATTCACTGTAACTCAGTGAAACTCGTTATGACCAGGTATCACTGAAGCCAGGACCTTGGCTGGAATCAAAGAATAATGGGGGATTTATGCGGTTTATTGAGACCGTCTACAGTTACATTGGACAGGATTAAAAAACCCACACACATTTTAAAGAACATAAATCTCCAGGTTTTAAGGCATGAGCCAACTTTTCAGAGAAAAGTTGGGAAGAAACTTCCCTTCTAAGTAGGTTATTCTGCAATGGTGCTGGGGGAGAAGCACCATCTCTAACCACAGGAAAGGGCCTCATCCACCCAAATATGACCATCCGATGTTTAACACTGATGCCTCAGCCATGGTACTTACACACTAGTGCAACTTCTCTCTTACTTCAACCAGACAGACCTACACAACTTCAGGAGTTCAAATATGTCTTTTTTAGACAGTAGTAAAAATGGATTAAGTGATCATAGCAGTAGCGTGGATCAGTGCTAATATCGCAAATATCTAGAAGTTACACTCTTAGATTGAAGCTGAATCTGGACAAATTCAAAACAGGGCACTAATTGTAATGAGAAGGCTAAATAAAAACTGCTGAAAATCAGGGCATAAAAAAATTCCATTCTCATTGCTGCTAGCTGCTGTTCTTAAAACCAAAACTTCAGCTTAATGCAGATTTTTGGGCATGTCAAATAAATTATTGACTGAGACTTTTATAACCTGTGAATGCAACCTCCAAAATATCAGTTCTCTCAATTCTAATTCTCAATTGCTATCCCTGCTTCTTGCTCTCTCTTGCACAACTTCACTCTAGAAGGACATAAGTATGATTAGATGATGGGGCAAAAGGGAGAGGAGAAAGAGGGTAAGAAAAGGTGGCTGCATACCCAACTGACTTTTTTATTATGCAGTACAACGGGTAGGTGCAAAAGCAGAAAGAACTGTGGAGATGACTAAAGGAAGGAGAGAGACTCCATGGGGTCTCTTGGGTAAATCCATGCCTGAGTTTCTCCGCAGCAACTGAAGGGAGAACAGGGCCTAATTCTTTCCACAGTCAATATGTGAGCAGGTGTGCTAAAGCGAGAGACTTCTGCTGCATGACACCAGTGACACAATCATAAAGGAGGGGGGGGGGGGGGGGGGGGGGAAGGAGAGGAAAAATCAATAATAGCTGGACATTCATTTAAACAAATGCATCATCACATAAACAGTGCAGCAGCTTTCAAATGTAAACAAGAAAAGGTGAACTTTGTTCACATTATGTCTCCAGCTGTTTTGTGTTTCAAGACTGCGCACCACAGCTGGGCTGATGAGCTCTGAATCCTGGGAAAAGGGGAAATATTTAACCTAACTTAAACAGAAAGAAGCAAGCCTCAATGGTGAGAGATAACAGGTGGGAGTTGTGCTCTGCTGCTGTGCCTGGAGGGTAAAATCTGGCATGCAGAGGTAGCTTCAGAACAAAAGTCGTCACAGCTGCTGTTTGCTGTTCTCCTGAAGTCCTTCCCTATTTATTCAGCATCACTGACAGCACCCTAGCAACATTAGTTTAAGTCACCATCAATTGTTATAAAATTAGCTCATGGTCCTGAAGCCAGGGCAAGATGTGGGTGACATTATCTGCACGTCTGTGCTTCTCGATGTCTGTGTGGAGAATACAGAGTTGAAAAGTGAATGTAAGCCTCTCTCCTCCACTAAAATATTGAGATAATGGCAGTGAAATGTGGTTTTTCCGGTCCCCAAACCTATAAACCATTCCCATAGTAATAATAAAAACAGTTAAAGAGCAATCCTCATCATGATTTGCAGAACAACAGTATTAACAATTAATCACCTTAATTTATCTTAGGAAAGGGAAAAGTCTGAGGTAGACCCCCTGATTCTTGGTTCTCTTGCTGTTTCTTTTCGTCTTGAACTGGCTTTAATGTCAGGCTTTTAAGACTGCAGTGGTCCTCCGGGTCTTGAGTTTCTTTCTTAAGCACTAAAGGAAACTCCAACATCAGCAGACTCACAGTGTATGTTAAAATTGGGTATTTGGCCCCTCCCTCATACAGATACAGCAGACCCCACCTCCTGTGTCATCAGCATACTACACATAATATGCCAAGCCTTAAACCACAAAGATTACAAGGTGTTTGCTGTTATGGATTTGCAACTACAAAATGGAATATGACAACTACTTGAAAAAGAAAAATATGTCTAAATCTGCACAGCTTCAAACTAACCCTTAGGTGTGCCCTTCCTTTTCTAATTTTCATCATTGCTCAAAACCCCTAATAAATTTCAGACACAGTCTCTTGACTGAGAAAGAAAACACAGTAGTTCAAATCCACCCTCCTAACAAGTCCCTGGAAAAAAAATCAGGAGTTTTTTATTAAAAAAAAAATAATAAAAGAAGTGGGCAGCAATGTGTGGGCTCTTTTTAGTATGCATCATTCAAAAGGATTTACCTCTCTTCCTGAAGCCTTCTCAGGACCACCTATATGGATGCAGATGCCAGTTATTTAGCAAGAAAGAGGGATGAACAAGTAAAAAAATGAGTAAGATGACTGCTTAAGTGGCATACTCAAATTGTCTAGTATGTCTTTTCCAATACATATCACATTCAAAGACTCAGTACACCTACAAATCACATCATCAGGAGAGTGCTTTCAAAAAGCACATCTGCAAAAGTTACTTCTGTACCCCTGGCACTATGAGAAACTCCCTCTTGTGATGACCCTTACAGAGGCTACAAGTGACAGGCAAGTGACTTTGCAGCAGAAGCGACCAAATTTTTAGGAATACAGGCAGTAAGAGAGCAAGGAGCAAAAACACCTTCAAAAACTTGTCCCAGTACCTATCCATCAAGCGAGACCAGCCCCTGAAGTGGGAAGTAAACGTACAGCCCAACTCACTCCCAAAATGTTCCCAAGCATAAATAACAGGAATCTGACTGCCCCTTTTTCTCTGCAAGCAGGAGAGCAGCCAGGATCTTGCACACATCCATTACTCCTCCAGTCATATGGGAAAAGAGCATTGCCTGCTAAATGTGGGCACTCCTTAATCTCCTTCATAAAGGTCTTCCCCTCAGAAATGCTGCTCAAGCTGCTGCTGAAAACCCCAGCTGGGATATGAGCTTTACTGGACAAGATATTCATTGTTCAATTTACGGCTTGACTGTACTTGCAGAAATGTATTTCACTTCAGCATCAGATGAGCTGGATGAAGGGAAGCAAGGGAGGAGTTCATCAGAGGGTTTCTTTCTTTATTTGATTTGTTGGCTGAATCACTGAAATGAAGATGTTTGTGTAGCTCAGTGATAGGTAAACATCTTTGCTTCTCCCTGCGTGTCATTTTTTTCACTGGTAGGATTTACAAATTCTAACACTTGCATTTCTGAAGGAGACGCAGAGGCAGACACAGAGACAAGAAAAAGGGGGAAAAGTTTTTTATCTGCCAGGAGCTACGTAAGTCTACTAACCTCAACATCACAGAATTCAATTTTATTCAGAGAAATAAATAAAACAAATAAAAAGAATCTATAGCCTGAAATTCCAGGAGCAGAAGAAAACCTACGGTTACATTCACCATAACAGATCTCGATGATGGAGAAGAGACATATTGCAAACACCAACTCATAATGCAGTTGGATTGGTACGTGTTTTATTTCACTGCTGAGCACCAAGAGCTGTCACGAAACCGGGAGAGGGAGGCTCTCTCTGGATGATGGACATCTCTAATGAGGCTTGGTCACTCTGTGTGAAATAGTCAATCTTGTCAACCTACAACACATTGCTAGTGCACAATCTCACATGTTATCATTCAGCTTTTAATGCAGCTGCACTTGCATACATGTGCCTGTGAGCATATTTGAAAAGCAAAGCAGGATTTACCAGGGAGATGTAAAGAACTTACCATAAAGGAGTTACTTCTGAGACTTTCTAAACTGTGTTCAAAGTATCCAGTCCCCTATATAATGTGAAATCAAAGAGTGAAAACCTGCCAGAAAGGATATTAAGACCCTCTTGATTGTGAAGGCTCATAAAATAAATGTGTTGGTTGTTATGGATTAAAGTGTGTACCAAAAAGATGAAGGAACACCTAGCATCTGGAGTCTATATTGTAGTCTCTAAAATTCTTAATAGATCTGTGTCAAAAAAAAAAAAAAAAAGATATACTGAGATTAATAGGCTAAAATGAAAACATATCCCTTCAAGATGAACAGAAAAACGTTTAGCCAGAAGTAATACCATCCTGAGGATTTATGCACTTCCAAAACTCACAAGGCTGTCATTCCTCTATGCATTTCATCAGTTTCTGACCTTAAGATTTATCTTAGGGATGAACAACATGTTGACTTCCACTTCATTGCATATTCTAGATTATGGGAAATTAACAAAAATCAATGTTCTGTTTGCTTTCCTTGGCACTCATGACCTCTGCAGGAACTGGCTGTGTCATTGTTTAAATACAAAAAACTCTATGTTCTCCCTAGATAGTTTCAGAAGAGACCAGCATTAGTAGGTCAGTAGGTGAATCTTTCCAAATTGATCTAAAACATAATTAAAGGTTTCATGATACTATTAAAAGCACCAAGGTATTATCAGAAATTATCTCATGTGAGAAAGCATCACCCCGTGTTCCTATTGCTTTTGAAGGAGAATAAGATATTCGGTGTTTTGTGATTGGCAGCAGCACCACCAAACACAGTTTCATGGCTGTTGCCCATCCCCAATAAATAAATTCTCTGTGTATCCAGTTATTTCATGTAATCACTACTGGGGGCCTGGTTGTCTTTCTCACTTAATCCTGTTCATATAACTCTGATAAACTAGGAGAATCTGAAAGGGAGGCATAAAAAATCTGTACATACCCTGGACCACGTCTGTGCAGAAGGACCTTTTTTAATATAAGCCAGAATCAATTTCTCCATATTCCTTTCACATGGATCCTACCATATAAATACACGGCAATGATATGATGATTTGCTCTCCAAATATTGAAGTTGGTAGACAGTCAAAAATTCCTGTTGGAACGGATTGCCAGATTTGGGTATTTTTCTTCCAAATTTCTACAGAAGGGCTCAGGGAATGTTCACTGCTTTCTCTTTGTTGCTCACTAGGAATGGGAGAGTCTTGTCCCACACCTGGCACTATCCAGACACAAGACAAATAAAGCCCTCCTAAGGTAGAAATAAACCAGCCCTCCCCAGTAAAGTTCCACACATCAAGCACTAGGACAGCAGCCTCCCAGAAGGACACCAGGGGAGAGGTACCTTCCCTCTAATGCAGCGAGGCATCAGGGAACGGATGAACAAAATTTAGGCATACCTGGCTCCTGAGAAAGCTTGGCAGAAAGGAGCTTCACACAAGGGAAAAGGAAGTGAATGCAGACAACTGTGGTAAACACGCAGCTGCCTTCTATTAACATCTCCAGGCTTGAGCTAACCAGGGAGTTCATTAGAAGAGGAACCACACCTGCCTCCTGGTGAATTCTGAATGCCAGCTCCACTTTTTATGAGGTTGCTGCTTCGTTTTCAAGCAACTTTTACTTGTTACAGCCAAGGAATTTTTATTTTCTTTCCTTGAGATTTGCCCTTACAGCAAATTTTTAAATACTGGGAAGGATTGAATTGTGGACAAGAGTTGTGGTGCAGCAAATTTTATTTTTGATTTTCATAACTATATATTGTATTTAATTACCAGACTGTAATTTCTTTTTATTAGGTTTCTCATCAAAATTCATTAGCAATCATGAACTATAACAGTATTTCTGTCCTTCCTTCTACTATAAAGACAATATCTGCCAGAAACTGTACATAATGACTGTAGTGCTGTTTAAACCATTTACAAAATGAGTTCTTCCTACTTTCAAAATAGCTCAAAGGCAACTATGAGTGCAATTAATTGGTCCCCTATGATACTGGTACACACAGACTGATAAACTCCACAAGGATAATTTCAGCAGGAATGAGTGAATGGCTCAGAATTTCAAGTACTTAGCATCTCTTTATGTTTTCTTACAAAGAACTTCTACTTTTGAAAATTGTATTTCTTCTCTTTCACTCAGACTCTGTTTCTTTCCCTATTCCCTCTTTCTGTGATACAACTTCTGTAAAATAACAGTTCAGTGCCAAAGATGGGTTCACTCGCAATACGAAAGCCTAGAAACTTGCTTCTGTTTCAAGTCCATTCCAAATGTGCCAGTAAGACATAGGCTCAGTATATCCAGTGGATGTGTTGCAAAGACAATCCCACATCTGCGTAACCCCATCTTGACAACTTCACTACAGTTATTTTCAGAGAGAGGGGAGAAAGTGGGGCTGAATTTTTGGCATCATAAGTATCTCTTCTACTGCAGTGGAACATTCTAGGAAAGTGTCTGCAATACTGAGGTGAATCTGGAATTTCTTTAGCTAGAGGAAGGACTGAGTTTAGAACAACAGACTGCTCTCCATGTAGACCTTGTGTTGGAGTTACAGCTTCAAGAACACAAGTATGATTAAAATTCTTTTCAGCCTGGATATGTCTTCCATTTATTCATTTGCCTTTGTGTCTTTTTCTTAGATCATTCCCTTCTATTCTCACCAGACACCTTGTTCCTAGTGAATGCCTTATGTCTGAAGTGTATTGGCCATTAGACTTCAAGACCCTAGATTCTCAAGGGATATGAAGCTTAATAAAAACATTCATATCCCTCCTTTGTTAGTAAAAGATAGAGCTGATTCCATTATTATTATTATTATTAAAGAACTAAATGAATCCACTTAAAAAGTCCCCCAGCAAACAAAAAGTCAGCAGGACTTGAAAACAAACATTTTGGAGAACCCTAACAAATTATATGATTTCTCTGTTTCTGAAAACAACTCAGTATGTGTGCAGATGCTGAAGATCAGAGGGTGGACTTACGTATCTAACCAAGTCTCCTACACTACTCTTAGCAACATCTCCCTTGAAATTTCTGAAATAAGGTGACATATCATATCGAGCTTTAACGATGATAATGAAAACAAGACTGCCATTTTGTATTTGGGCTGATCAAGAAGGGGCCTGCATTATACATACAGCTGCTTATACCCACTATAAAGGATAATTTTGCTGTATTAACTCCATAAATTTGATAGAGCCAGCAAGGCTTCCACTGCATAATAGCTTAATTTTTCATTCTAATAATAACTGGCTGCCAGTTGAAATGAATGGGAGCAAAAACAAACATTTCTGTTCCATGACATGATCCATGACAGATGTACAGTTTAGGAGGCCCTAGGGCAGGGTATTCCAAGCCTCTCCTCCCTTCACCCAATGACGGTAAAAGCATTAACACCAAGAAAAAAGGCTGAACTGTAAAGGAACTCCAAGGAAAATGACCCAGCTATCCTCTACTTAATCCACAATTGGCAACATGCCTGATTTAAGACTATGCTAAGCATCCAGGATTTTCTAAAGTGCTTGCAGACGGTGTGTACAGTATAACATACGTCTGTAAACTATAGAGTATGAAACATCCCTCTCTCAATCACACAGAAAGGTTTAGTGGAGCTTTTTTGCTTTGAATTCTACTTAGTCTATTTATGTTGAGAAAACTCCCTTCTCTTGGAATATACAGAGAAGATTAATAACTTGATTATTACTGTTTATTATTGGTATCAGTTTCATATAATGCAACATGAAAACATGTATCCCCTTTTAAAGAAATAAAAAAAGCCCATATGCTTGAAGCGCGACAAATTTCAGTGAAAATGAGGCTGCATAGTTTAGTGCCAACAAGTTACTCAGGCTTTATGTGAGTATTGATTTATCTGCTAAATGAAAATGAATAGCCACCATATCTGCTGCATTGTTTTGCTGCCTCGGCAAGATGGAGCACCTTCTTTAAGAAATCCTAAGTAGTTTTAAAAGGTGAGGTGACAATGCTATCTTTGCTGTCTTTGAGTGTGAAAAATCCACTTTTAGAGCCAGATATTTATATTACTTTTGAACCACTGTTTTCAGGGACAGGAGTGGGGTTTGTGCACAGTTAAGATGGATTAGGGGTGGAATTTTGATTTGTTGAATTAAAAACACGAGTAATTTTTCTGGGAAAAGTGCAAAAATAAGAATTCATGCATAAGCCACAGAAGCATCTGGTTGCTGTGAGTGATAGGATGAGATTCATGAGGGCAGTGGATTCCCCTCACTAAATGTTTAGCATTTGAGGCCTTTCAGTGGGTCATTCCTTTGTATTTTGCTGGGCTGGAAAATTCCCTAATGACTTCAAGTAAAGTGGCTGTTATAGGTCAGTAATCATGGTAGTGTCTGAGAGCCTATCTAACTTGATATAAATTAAAACAACATACTGTCAAAACTCTGGGAACTCAACAAAAGATGGTAAGAGAACTAGAAAACACCCTATGAAAGACATACTCAGGGTCATGATGAATGAAAACAGAGCAATAAACAGCAGCGTGACCTCCTGAAGCTGTTGTTTGCTAAACATAAGTTGTTGCAACACAGACCAGAAAGGGCAATCCAAGGGTGCCTAAAGCAAATCTTCAGTTCTTACTCACCAACTAGGAGCATCTGGGTTCTACCAAGGGGTCTGGAGTCTTCATGTGCCAGCCCTCTGCAGCAGGTTTCCTGTTTGCATCCAAACCCGAGCAGAAGAAGAAAAGCTAACTACTGCCTCAACATCAGGGATCTCCTCTTCAGCAGGCATAGATGAACTCAAGATGGAATATGTAAATAGGTCTTCAATCTACAAACCCCCTCCTCTTGCTTAAAGCCTTAGATTATGCTTTGTCACAAGAACGGTGAGGAGCAATCTCTTTCCTCATCAGGAACTCACTGATGGATAATGCTGAACAGAGTTAAAGGTTAATGGACACTGTTAGGGTACGATGAACCAGAGAAAGCACAGAAGTGAATGAAAACTCACAAAGTAAGAAATAAAAAGAAAGACCATCAGAACTCTGAGGTTGCTGGTACTCTGGAAAAACTAGGGGAGGCTTCAGTCCTTTCTGAAAGATCTTTATATAGTTGGAAATAAAAGGGTTATTATCTACACAGAGTAATGGGAAAGTGTAGAGATAGTTAATGTGATAAAAGCTTGTGCCTCTGATTTCTATGGTTATCTTCTTGGTGGGAGATGCAAAACAAAGAATCTTTCATATGAAGAAGGCCTTCTCTTTCTGGGGTCACAAACACTCAGCAATCAAGTGGTTTACCACTAAAAGAAAGGTCATTTTAGAGCACACCTTAAAGGAGCTGAGTAGGGCAACAGAGGCAAAACATGGCTTTGCAGAGAAAAAACCAGTCTTCACATCTTGTCAGCTGCCCATTGTTAAATATACGGTTAGAAGAAACTCCGCTTACTGCCATGAAGATTATAGGTCCACGATGACTGCCAAGTCAATTTTAGTAGTTAGTGAGTTCATCCCAATATATGGAACCCTATGCGAAGGGATAGTGCCTTTCAAGGCAAGGCTGACATTAGGAGTTCAGCCCGATGACAAGCCACAGCAAGAACTGCTATGGAAACATGAAGATACATGGAATGATTTGCACTGTTGAAGTCGAGTTTTGACTTACTGGACTCTACTAATTCCCACAGTGAAAAACCCTGGATGTGAGCAAAAGGACAGGACGGAAGGCAAGAAGGAAGTCCCATCTTTCTGTTGGTATTTGACTTTTGAGCACAGTACTTCAGCTCTTTCTTCTTTTTTTTTTCTTTTTTTTTTCACTGTGACTGGAATCAGAGACTGCTACTGACCATGTCAAATTTGGATTAAAAGAGAACCCCCGAAACAAAATCCTACTTAAAGGGTTATTTAGTGTTCAAAGGAAAGGGATGAGTTTGAACATCTCTCTCTCAACACTTTCCTTTGATTCCCCTAAAATGGGCAAACATGTTTGCTTCTGCAGGAAAAGTTAAATAAAAAGTACTGGCCTCTTCAGAAACTCAGTCTTTGGGTTGTTTTGTTTTTGGTTTGTTTTGTGTTTTTTGTTTGGTTTGTTGGTTTTTTGTTGGTTGGTTTGTTTGTTTTTGGGGGGAGTGGGAGTGTTTTGTTTGGGGTTTTTTGGGGTTATTTTATAAAATCTGTAGCCTTTATGTGAAGGCTTTAGTTTGTCAAATGTTCAAAAAAAACCCAACTATGATGCTAACATCACATATTCCCACTGGATATGTTATGTAGGACCAGAGCAACTTATTGATGGGGAAATTCCACTAACGTCAGAATGGTTGTTAAGTCACTGTCTCGCAAAACAGAAGTATTTTCTTATTTTAATTTTATGCTTATGTGCATGAATGCTGAAGTAATATTCACATGCTGCCAGGCAGTTCCATATGCCAGCTTTTTTCTTTTTTGCATATTTGCCAGTCTCAGGTAGCAAATGTTGTGAAGCCAAATTACACATTGCCCACATTTGCATCCATGTACGCACATGTGTGTGCATTTTTCCCCGAGCCAATCAGTCATGCTTTCTTATCAACTATATTTGCAAGAGGAAAAACAAAATGTGCAGTTGTGGAAATCTCTTTGAAAACAATAGTTGTAATAAATTAACAATAATCACAGAGATTTGTCGAGATCCCACCAGTTCTGGTTATCCTTTATCTCACTACCTCACTAATACTATAAAAGCTGACTCCTTGATCATGTTGGTAACTCCTTCAGTGCTTTATCATTCTACATCTAGCCACACACTGGCAATAAATGGGGGGTGTTCTCTGGGTTCCTATTAGGAACCTCATTACTCCTCCTTTCTCTCTTTCTTGAATTAAAAATGTTTAAATTAGTTCAATATGTCTTGAACCTCTTCAGCACGCTGCTGTCCGTCTGACTCACTTCCAAATTGAAGTGCATATATAAAAAAAAATTGAATCAGTTCAATGATTTTAAATCACTCTTCAATGTGCAAAGTAATTTAAAATTACTGGAGTGCTTCCAATTTTTATTAGTCCTTGAATTTGGAAATGATCGAGGTTCTTCTGGGCATGTGCAGTACACTGTGACTTAAAATTATTATGTCCATACTTACTTTGTCTTTTTAAAAAAACATCCTTAGTTTTCACTAAACAGAAGAAACCACAGAAGAGTACCAGTTTTAAAAATCAAAATGGGGGGGGGGTGCATTATTCCAGAAGGCATCAAATCGGAAAAACTTGTCGTTTTTAAGGAAACCAGGTAACACCATAAAATGCTTGAACTGTTCTACATGCAGCATGGACTCCCATTTTAATTGCTACAGCACTTTTGCATTTAATTACTTTCAATGTATCTAATTGCTCTAAATTTAGCAGTTTCCCCAAAATCAATAAAAGGACAGAATCAAAAAGGGCTGACTTTCTCCTTAAATCTTTTGAATGTTTAGTGACGTGATTAATCTTTATGCACAAGACTAGTCTTATTGAACTTAATATGCCTCCTCACCTGTTTGAGTAGGCTCAATAAATGAATGCTACTCCCTTACTCACATGAACAGATTTACTGGAGTCCTAGAGAAGATAAAAGGACTGCTTACAGATATAAGTATTAACAATGCCAGTGATGCAATTCTTGAAAGAAATAACCTCACTAATGCCTCTCAATAGTCCATTCTAATATACTTGTTTGATGCCCTCAGTCTCTCTATGAGATATAATAGTTGAAGTAACCTCTTAAGCTGAAGGTCTTCCCATTCTTCGCTATCACAATTGTAGAATAAGGAATAAATAAAAAAAAAATTTAAAAAATAAGATGAGTCTCTATGACCCCTTTATCTGACTGTCTTCAAGGCAGTTTCTTAAGACTTGGAAGTTTTATACATCTGGGAAAATCTGGATACCTCATCTATGAAGCTTCACAGAAGCTAAATCATGTACATGTGAAATAAGACCTCTACCTCCACTCCCTTTTCCATAATGTTCACAAAAACTCCCACAAGCCTTCATATATTCTTCATAAATATCATGGAGCATAAAATGGAATCCAAGCTCATAGGGAAGAGGATTGGCTCTGTGGGGAAGGAAAGTTCAATTCCAAATAGGCCTGTTTGCTACAAAACTTATGTGCAGAGAGATGGAGAGGCTTAAGATCAATTACCTGAAGCCAGGTGCTGAGCAGATGGGAAAATGATGCCTCTGGAATGCACTTTCATCATGCACATCTCACCTGACTCTCAATGTCTCCATAGCAGCTGCTGCACTGTGCACAAAAAACTCACAGGCCACTAGATTTGGCATCTTGGTCTCCCTTGTTGTCCCATTACCCCATTGGCCCACAGAGTAAAGAGCAACTACCCCTCAGTCTCTCTGTTTCTCTCACTCTAACTATACACTTTGGAAAAACAGTGTCAGGAGCAGGACTTCAGCCTGGCAAAGGCATCTCTTGGCTGTATCTGAGTACAGGCTGAAACACGTTTCCCAGTGGCAGCAGGCATCCAGCTTTGGGAGGGGAAAAGAAGACCAAACCATGACCTTATTTCTCATTGGGCTCCTGGGATCCTTCTCTCCCAACTAAACATCTGTCTAAGAGCTGGCCAGAAGGTAGCTCAGAAGCTGCTTTTAAGAGTAAACAACTCACTGTCAAAGCTCTTAGCATCAGCACTCCATGAAGGAAAGAGAGGATTTACTGTGTCATACGACTTTAATATTTGATACATCCATCCACGTACACCTGACTATATCCTGCCCTTGTAATGAGGGTGGACTTGATGATCTAATAGATCTTTTCCATTCCTAGCTACTATTATCCTATTATTAAAAGTAATGAGCCCCTAATCTAACAACTGAAATAATCGATAAGAAACTGAGTTTGTTTTTCAAAATTACTTTAATTTTAAAAATACAGCATGTCCATTCCCTGCTTCCTGCTTTTGACTGTGATAATAAAACTTTCAGAATGGCTAATGTAGTTTAGCTAAACAAATTAGCCAACTGGCCCATTTAAGGGGAAGAGAAAGTTTCCATTAGCCATTCAGATGTTCTTTGCCTGGTCAGCTAACAATTTTTGCAAACCAGACATCAGAAGATATATGATTTTAAACTCACTATGATACTGGGATACGATGCTCTTCTCCAAACTCACAAGTAGGGTAAATATGACAGAAAATTTGCTTTGAAAATGTGATAGCAGATAAGCTTGTCAGTCTCTTGGTCAAGGTACTGGAATGATTTTCAAAGTACCTAAGTTCAAATGTTAGTTCTACTTTGTACTTTCTGTTTCATTTTGGACAAATCACTTTAGCTGTCTCCCAGGAAGCAAGGCTAAAAATCTCCCTTCATGCCACTCACTTTATTGCACTGAGGTAGATTGTCAGCACTTTCAAGTAGCTCTTGCCAAAATTGCTACATGTCTTTACAGTGCCAAGCCCAGTAGTTTCATGATATTAGTAAGGACTGCTAGGGTTATTACAGTATTAAAAGAAATAGAAATTGATATAGTAGTATGAGATACTGCTGATTCATAATAATGTAATTAAAATAATTACCAAATGGCACAGAAAATATGCCAGTCTGGACAACCATTTTAGATTAGATGCCTTGACTCTATATTAGTAAGAAGTTTGGTGTGAAAAAAGCAGATCAAAGGATTACTGCAGTTGGTGCTGAAGGCTCTATATCTATAGAACATGCACATTTCCAGGGTTATCTGAACAAGATTTTATCTGATTCCTTACCACATATGTAGTTTTAAGACTGAAGAACAGTCACTATTTTAGACCCTTACTTCCCTATACGGGGCTGGTACGTGGTTGGTTGCCAGTTCTTTTTCCTTCAGAAGGAATCTAGTTTATCCCCACATCAAAATCACCATGAACCGAATCAATGTGACATAAGCAAAGAAAATCAGATAATTTGTTTTTGCTTTAGACCAAAACTTCAATTCAAAGACAGCTTCAGATGGTAAAATACATGGAGATCAATCTGATCCCTCACTAGTTCTTTGTGTCCTTGTTACAACGCACTAATAATTCTCCTAGCTTCAAAGACTGGGAACGGGTTGCTTGAACATGCCATTTTGAGTGATAGTGGCTGAAAAGTCCTCTGATGGCAACTGAGAAGGCAAAAAGAAATACATAAGTAGAAAGACCTTCTAGAGCAAGACACTCCAGATGTTTCAATCACTGCCTCCAGATTTATTGGTTTCCCCACCCCTGAATTATCAATACTAATGAAGTGCCTTCTCAAGGCAATGGATGATGATCACAGTAGCAGTATTGCCTTTCCCAAAGCTTTTAGTCCAGTTGATTTTACCACACTGCACTGCAATTTCATAGCAATAGTGCAATGTCATAACTTCAGATAACTGCAAACTATTGCTTCTTTTTTCTTTAATGATCCTCCCAGTAATATCACATTGTTCTCATTAAACTCTCTTGTGCAGGCATAGCTTTATTTTGATGCTGTAAGAGCAGAGAACTCCTCTGCCTGTGACATTTTGCTGAGGCCGGGATTTGTGTTTCCTCTCCACTAAATGCAACTACAACACAATGACTGCGAGGAGAACATATCTGAGCTTGACATAAAACCAATTCAAAGTAAAGTAATACTGCTGGGAAGACCCATTAAGAAACCAGCCAAAACAGCAGTCTCCCTGGCATGGCAGACACTCAATGTCCTGGAAAGTCTTAGAGCCTGGATGAGGTTTTCACTAACCATGGCCAGCAATGTAACAGAAGACCGACAATATCTACAAAACACATTAATCTTGCTAGAAATTTTTTTATTAAGGGCTTGAGGACATTATTAATTCATGTCCCCCACTACAGATAGTGAAATTGAAACCCTTTTATTTATACATATAAAACTTACTAGTTTTTTATGACATTTCACTGTTTAAGAAAAGTGTAATAGTTTCCAGAACTTTATTATCTTGCCTACCTGAATTACTCTGGAAAAGAAGTCTATACTGATTTCTAAACAACTGTAAGCAAAATGCATTGCTGGAAATAAAATTAGGGAAGGGGAGACAACTTCACACTGCTGTTTTCATAGCATTCTTAAAAGTAGTTTAAGATCCTATAAGCTCTTGTTCAATCAATTAACATTTAAGACTACTAAAATATAAATACAGTGCATGGATACATATAGTCAGAGGCAATTTAGCTACTCAGCCTTGCTCCTTTCATAAATGTAGGACTCATAGCTTTAATTAGATGAAGACCTAAAAGGAAATAGAGACCACTGAAACAATGCAGACAGAGGCAATGGTTTGCTTCTTGACTCCCTGGCTTGAAAACTCGAAGAGAAATGTAAAAATGTTGACAGCTGCAGAACTTCCAGGAATACTCTTAATTAAGATGTAGAGTACCAAGAAGGGTTAATATTGTTTGAAAGTAAAAGCTCTCATTCTAATAACAAGACCTCTCTCTGTGCACTGCTGGGTCAGCACGGTAATTAAGAAAATTGCCTTTAGTGCAGTTGTTTGGTAATGCTATTATCATCTTTTTTCATCTTTTAACAAGAGTAAACTACTTGAAGACGTCCCCATTTACTCTTCTTGCTTCTAGTAACCCATGAACCCATCAAGTCCATACTATGATAGCATTTAATGGCCTAAATGAGTTACTTTATCATCTGGTTCACCCTGAAGTCTTTTACATATTTTTCTTGACCTTTAACCTTCTGACTATTATTTTGACAGCTATCATTAATGCCGTGTCCTGGGCAACCACACATTGACTAAGATGGATGGCAAAATGACGGAGGAGTTGAAAGTAACACACACCTACTTTCATCTTCCTCTTGATTAAATCAAAACCATACAAAGCAAAATATTACGATGGGTCCTATGGAAGCAGAGGAGAATACAAGCCTCAGTTTTAGTGAGTAAAGCTGAACAGAAAGAACAAGAGAGGCAGAAAAGTGGCCTTATTGTAAAACAAACAAGCTATATAAATTGGACACCTAGAACTCTGTAAATCTTCCAAGTTATGACTGTTCAACTATGAACTTGGATGAATCAATAGTGGTTAGAATTAAAATACTTTATGCTAGTTGGCTAAAACCTAGATTTGGCAGTGAATTTCACTCAAACAAAACCCCAATCCACAACACAAAAAAAAATGCTTATGTGGAAACAACAGAGTTAAATGGAAAGAAAGTTTGATACATCTTACTACATTTTTAATCAGCTACTTCACTTCAAAGGCGATCATGGCCCCTTCTGATCACTTGCATGGAACACCACGGACTGTGGTCCTGCACAATTGTAAGGTCACTACAAATCATGCACCTTGAACAATTAAACTATTCCCCTCGGAAAAGCTGGATGATTTCATTTAAGAAAATAGTATCTAGATAAAAGGGGCAAAAGGAACTTCAAATAGCTCCACGTCCTTAAAATGAGATTAAAAAATGGAAGGAGATGTTAGTGTCAGATAAGATCGTATGCAAAGAGTCAATTCTAACTGCGTTTCAGACAGTTGGTGTAATCAGGCAGTAGGTTAATGGAAAGGAAGCTACTATATTGCCAAAGAGCAGAAGAAAAGAGTGATTTAAGAGCCCACTAAAATATTATCCAGAGACTGGTTTCAAAAAAACCAAACTAAACTGTCAGGAAAAAGCTAAGAACAACATGAGAAGGAAAGGCAACCAGAACAATGTCACAAAGAAAATTCTCAGCCTCTTTGTCTTGTTAAATGAATGACCCTCTCTGATGGAAAATTGAAATACTACAGCTCACTGATGGACCTGACACTTGACCCCTCTTTCTAATTAGGGATGGAATCTGGAAACTACGGCACTTATTTGCTTTAAGCAGCATTCTTTAGGGCCATAACAATTTTTGTGATTGCTTTATGAGCAGAGTTTTTACTATGCAAGGACCAGATGAAAATAAAGCAAGCAAAGTGACTACAGGCAGCTCTAGGGTAGAGGAAAGCTAAACTTCAGATGACCTTGGTCTTACTCTGGTTTGCACATGCCTGGTGTTTTCAAAACAGATGTTCTCCAAAAGCATGTTCCCTGGGAAGAGTTTCAGATCTGATCCTCAAAAGCTGTGCATGCCCCATAAGGCCCTAAACAGGCCCAAGAAAAGGGATTGTGTACATAAGTCCTTAGAACTGGGGACAATAATCCTGATCTCGAGCTGATTCTGTGACCAGGACAACCAAAGTGTCATACCTGGACCTCTCTACCCTCAACAAAACTATCCTTTTACAGAATTAGAAAATGGCCCACTACACATCATTCATCTATGTTTTATGTCTGGTATTTTTAGTTGCAAATATTTCCAACTAAAACAATGCTTCTGGGGGTGTGAGTGCAATTCAAGACACCAAATCAGCGTTCACATTACAATAAAGCAATAATAATAAAACATTTCCAGAACAAATACTAACCCATGCACTCAGCGTCACACTGGCAAAAGTCTTTTAGAAGACCATAATGATGCATTAATTAGCTCTGAATGATGATATTACTAATAGGCAATGGCTTACTAACTGAGAAACTCAAATTAACAAAGCACATGTGCTCCGTACTTCCTTCACACATCACACAGCACAGCCAAGCTAGCAGTGATTTGCATTATTTCTCTCTCTCTTATCTCAGGTAAGCCAGCAGTTCAAAAGATAATCAAAACAAGAAGCCTTGTACTGCACATTTTTAGTCATGCAAGCAAATACAAACTTTCTTAAATGTAACTGCATGTGCAATACAATAAAACAGCTTGTGAGCTCGGTAACTTGAAGGAGTGCTTTTAAAGAATAATTGATTTCAGGAAGATGATTGTAAATTAAGACCATTCTCTAGCTCTAGAATCCCACCTAGATCTTAACAACTTCCCTTTAAAACAGATTTTGCTCTAGCAAATACGGGTGAGATCACAGCAACTCTACTTCAGTGCTTCAAACCACAGCCCATGCTCTGCACCATCCAGGTGTCAAACAGGTGTTCATGGGACCGTTTTATTGCAGGGTTCAATGATCAGAAAAATCTACGGGGGAAATGGGGACGTGTTGCCCCAGGAATTACATATAGTCTTTTTCATGACAAGACTGTGATGGATGGACTAGATTCAAAGAAAGAAAAAAAATTTATTTTATATTTAACAATAGCACTGCATTCAAAAATAAATCAGTCCAGCTATAAAGACTAGTTGATTTTTTACTGATGACAAACACCCTTCTCTCAAAACAAATTTACAAAAGTCAAATACAGCCAAAAGACATGGTGGTATGTTTTTGTATATTGCCGTGGATTAAACTGGGCAATTCCTAATTGCTTTACAATATATCCAAGTTACATTGCACCATAACCAAAAAAATAATAGATTGTTCACTTTTTTCTCTCTCAGTTTTTTTTTTTTAGACATTTCTTTTCTTTGTTTATCTTTGTCTAATAATAATGCAAGTATATATACAAAAGTGAGAACTTTAAGTCCATCAGGTATAGTCATTCATTTAACT
Organism: Serilophus lunatus; assembly: GCA_013399895.1. NCBI lineage: Eukaryota > Metazoa > Chordata > Aves > Passeriformes > Eurylaimidae > Serilophus > Serilophus lunatus. Next base: position 138,783 of record VXBA01000825.1, on the reverse strand, counting down.
AGAAACTGATCATTCTGCTAATACTATTCATGATATTGGATCACTGTAAAAGCTTTATTACAGCTTGCATATCATTGCAAAACAGTGAAGACCTAATGCAGTCATGTTTCAGGAGAAGTTGCTGTGTGCATTAATCAATGTGCTGCTGTATCCTTATCTATGATTCTTCATTAAAATCATTGTCTTATCTGATAAGCGACTGTTGTTTGCTAAAAGATAATGGTTTTTACAGCTACCACATCTTTATGTGTCTATGCTGTCCAAATTAAGTGCTACTTCATAGTATAGGAATTCCTTTATATTTTTTGCACTGCCTTGGTAAAAATGAAGCACCAAGCTCACTTCTGAATGAGCACCACAGAACCCAGTTTGCTACAGGTGGCAAAATGGGCAGGAAAATGGGATATTCCAAGGGCTTTTAAATTCCTAGTGCCCAAGCGGCACTGCAGTTGTAAGACAACATGACTAATGCTGACAACTGATGATGAGTAGTATGTTTAATAAAAAGGCAGCACCAGCTGCAGGAATGGGATAGTTCATACCATTAAATGAAAAATTCCCAGGGAGTGTAAACAGACCACAGCTACGAGCTGATGCTTCCCAGATTAATAAAGCAACAAGGTTACATTCTAGGACTTGGAGGAGCTTGAACTTTTTCACTTTCATTTCTGGGGGGCACTGAGCATACTGAGTGCTGGTCACATTGATGTGATTTACACTCAAACTCACTCTTTCTTTCTTATCTCCATCTTCTTTTGAAGGAGTCTTCCTCAGAAAGGCTCACTGCTTTCCCCAGAACCCCAAGTATTCTACAGCTTGTTGACATTTTGACCACAGATCAGAGCTGAAGAATTTCAGAAACAAACACCTACGGAAAACTGAGTATTTGTAACTTATCTCTTGGATGTGTTTCAGGTGCACAAACACAAACATCAGACAAAACATTCCTGAAAACAATCTCTTTTGTTTCACCTACTAAAAATATGTATATTTTAAGTACCAATGTTTGCAATAATGCAGATTTCACTGATGCTAAAATAAATGATTTTTCAGTAGCTATATAACAGTATTTAATTTAAAATGTATTAAAAATACAACTAAGCAGGTATGTGAATTAACTTACCTTATGTTGTAAAGGTGTTTCCTTGGTAATTCGCTTACTGAGAAGTGAGAGTAGCTGAGAGGTTCAGCTCAATGTTAATTAAAAGTCAAAATTGTCACTAGTTTATCCACTTACCTGAGCACTGTACACCTGCAGCCTGTCTGTGGGGTTGCACCAGTGCTCACTGGCCTGAACCAAGGTATAAAACTGGTTGTTTTACTGGTTACTGCACATATAGCAAAACCACCAAATTTTGGTCAGTACCAAATCCTACTGAATTAGTCCTGTTGTAATTGTGGCTATTTTACTGGTTAACTTGTTTACTTGTTAACAGGGCCATCATGTCTAATAAGAGAAATCAATACAATCAGTGTTGTGCAGTATCATTGTACATAACATTCAGTTATTGAGGTTTGGGAATCCAGGAAATAATTAAATTGAAATTTGTAAAACTCGGATGACTATTTGAACGTGTTCAAAGTGGAAAGATACTAAAAAGTGACTTTTTTTTTTTTTTTAAATTGAGAACAACAGTAATTCCTATGGCAGAAACACTTACCCTTCCTGACCAAATAATACTCAAACAAAAAGCTGGTTATAATCAACCACTGACAAATCGCAGCTCTTTCAATTTATTAATCTAATTAATGCACTCCCTGTATTTATTAGACTAATTGCATTGGTTCCTCAAGGGGAATTACCTTCCCTCCATTTCTCCTTAACCTGTATCCTAGGCAGAGTCTTTAATATTTTATTGCCGTTATTGAAAAAATATTTTTGGTATATTCTTGCTCTATAATAAACTGTCATCATAAACAAGGTGTTGTGATTCCTATGCCATAAAAACACAGCAGGTGAATAGAAGGGGGTTGTGATAACTCTGGCAATAAACTTAGCACTGCTACCCCAAAAGCCCAGAGTATCGGCAGCTCCTGCTTGACTTTACAAGTAAATCTACTGGATCAGCACATCATGAAATGCTTTATAGAAAAAGAAAGGAGAATGCATAATGTAGGCGAGACTTTAAGAAAACATTTTGGAAATAAAGGAGTTCTCAAAAGCAAAAGTAATTCAGCAAATAAAACATCAATGTCAATGACACAATAACAGGCCAAATTGAGCACACTCAGTTTGCTTTAACCAGCAAGAAATGCACAGCAGTGGAGAGAGAGGGGAAGAGAGAAAGGAAAATGCATAACATTTTTGGTATGGGATTTCTAAAATTATTTGATTCAACTATCTGTTAAAAAGCAGCTAAACAGACCACTTACAGTCATCAGAGTGTTATGGATCTGATTTTATCTGTACTTCAACTGTAAATGTGAAGTGATTCACAGTAAATCAGAGAGCATAAGATTTCTAGTGAATGTTCAGCCTTGTGTCAATCTGCTACATATAAGTAAATTCCCCATTCAAAGAACCTATGATTTCAGTTATTCTTTGTTTTAAATGGGGAAGATATTAACAGCTCTCATGCACAAATTCAGAAGTGGAAAAAATTCAAAGTTGGTTGAAAAATAAAATATACCAGTTCTAGTATAAACTTGTTTCAAATTATATATGAGGAGACATCAGGGAAAGCTGAAGAGGAAAGGTACCTTTTAAAATCTCACATAGAAGAGATATAGATAGCTAAGCCCTGTGCGGCAGAGAGAAAATAATATCTCCAGCATTGCAGCCAACAACAATTTATGTACTCTTTAGCTGTGGAACTGAGGAATGTTCAAACCCCAAATTTCAGGATAGTCCCATGTAGCTGTAGTTTGATTCCTGCAGAAACAATGACTGATGTCACAGCAAGAACCAAATATGAATGGAGGAAAATAAGTCTGAGCAGATGAGTACTAACCTAAACTAAAATGCAAATGGGTGTAATGGGATGAAATCAAACAAGGAAAGTAGAATCCTAATAGGGAAACATCTTAGAACAGGAGATTTGTTATCAAGACAGATGATGATATTCTCTTTGACTGCTTCATGTAGAAATGGACAAAGCATTGTGAAAGGTACCAGAAGGGATAGACAGGAGGACTTATTCTGCTATTGCAGAGTTTCAGAATATCTGTCTGAATTCAGGTGAATCATGTCATGGAAGGAGGCATCCAGTCTTTAGGTCATGCTACATTGATTCTTTTTTTAGAGGAATAAAGTTTTGCACGTAATACTACCTGTACTGAATATTAGGATATTTTAAAACGTATTTGTATGAGCTTGTTTTCCAGATACAGCTTCTCGTGCACAATAAGCTAAACAAAATAGCTCAAAAGTTAATAATTTACTGTCATTCTATGGACAGGAGTCTCCTGCCAGGCATCCACCTCTATTTGGACCTCTGACTGAACCCAACTCCTTGTGCAAATTCCCTTCCAGGTGCGCCAAGTTTGAAAATAAAGTACCAAGAGTTGTACGTTGTCATTTATTAATTATAATAATTTTTCTTAAAGGACTGAATGCTGCAAATAACTCTGCCAACACAAACATCTAAAATACAGGAAGTTGTTAGTAATTACCAGCATGATAGATAATTCTGAGTATCCCTAAGTACACCAAGAAGCTGAGCTCATAGTTATAGCATTTCTGATTTATCAGACCATCACCACAGTGGACTCCCTTCAGTGTAGAAATTATTGCAGTAAGAGGTCATCCTTCCATCCTTCAGCATCAACTGTTCCTCCCAACTCACTAAGAATCTTCTCTTTCACAAGGACTGAAGCAGCTCCCCAGTTTATGGCTGCACCTCCTTCCAGACAATCATTCACCCTGGGGAAAATGTGTGGAGAATCAGATGGGTGGTCTTTTTCCCCTCTGCTGAAATGATGATGGCAAGAATTTAGCAGACTCTGTTGAGATCTTGTATGCCTCACAATATCTTTAGTCCCAGTGTTAACCATACAAATAAGCTGGAACATCATCCGTGGAAGAAATATTAGATAAACTAGGAGGAACATTAATCTTGAACTGTGCTGGAGGCATCCCTTTCAATTACTCTTCTTTCTCATCTACTTCCTCATTATTTAGAGCTTCTTTCTTAACAACACCTCTTCCAAATGGAAATCCTTCTCTGATCACGTCTCCTTATGAAAAAGGAAAGACAGCTGTTGGACTAATTGTTTATGTACAGGGCGATTGAGGACAGCTTTCCTCTTTTGGACTAATACTTATACAAGGAAATACCTGGACAAACACTGTCCAGGTCAATAAAGAAGAAGAAGAAAACCCTTATTTTGCTGCTGGATGCTTCCTCTACAAGATGCCAACTGGAACGTCTAGGTGTTTGGAACGACACTTGCCTCTCTTACTTTTGGTAGTGCATTGACAATCCTAAATTTTCCTTTAATGTTAGTTATTTTTAACTTGTTTCTGTGCCCATCACTAGGGAATTGTTCATATTTGACGTTTTGCATCAGCTGTTTCTCGGTGATCCAAGCTCTCTTTGCCACCATAGGGCCCCAGTCTCTTTCTGCCAGGAGACTCAGATTATTTTTGACATACCCCTCCAGAGTAAATAATAAGAGATCCTCTCTCCTTTCCTTTCATTATTCCTTTTCCATCCCACTGCTCTCAGAGTCCCCCCTGTCAAGCCAGCAGGCCTTCTGGACGATTTAAAAACTTGAAGACCTCCTCTGGATGCTGAGTCACTGAAGTGACTGTGAGTCAAAGAAAGGGTCACCCTTAAGGGTGAAACCCGCTCTTCTCACAGCAGCAGGGGATTAACAGTGAAGCAGTTTAGACAGGATTTTCCACCTTGTAGTACATGGAATTCACACCAATGGCATGGCTGACCAGCATTTTACATGTTAGGTACATTATCCTCCCTTGTACTTTTCTTTATGGAGCCTTTGAGTTAACAGGATAAAAAAATTGTACTATCAGAAATTTGGAGGTCAAAATGGGACAGCCATTCCTACAGAGCAATTCATGGGATTGCCTGATACAATTCTTCAGCCCCTGCTGAATGAAAACATTAAGCTGTGAAAAATAATACTGCCAATAATTCCACACGCAAAAGTAGTTCACTAAATGAAATTTTCTGGCATTTCTTGTGTGTGACAATTGCTCAGATGCTTCTGTAATTGGGATGAGGAGACACTGAGGAGGTAGGCATGTAGAGGTAACTTTCTGAAAAGTGATCAACTGAAATGCACCTATATCAATGAGCAATGTGAGGAGAGCAAAATGTTCTCTTCGCTCATGGAAAATAAGGCAAATTTCTTGAAGACTGCACAAAACTTAATTCCCATTTAAGACTAGAAAACCACTACAAAGGGTATCTCCCAACTTTTGGAGTGATCACATCTTCAGCAGACTCCACTTGGATTTGTAAAGACCTCTGAAAAGTCAGGAAAATAGTCTTTGTTTAGTGAAAAATATTTGTCTCTCCACAAGTAAAAATGTTGGCAAAGATTTCTTTTCTACAAATATATATTTTCTGTTTATTTCGACCAAAATCAGTCTATCATAAATTATTCTGTATATCTCACAGATGAGTACACTGATCAGTAGAAAGTGGGTAACTGCCTTGTTCAGGTGAGGCATGAATTAGCACCCCTGAAAATAGACCTCTCTTGCTCCAGCCACTAGGCTTGCCTTTTCTCATTATTTACCCTCTTATGTTCTTTTTCTTACAACTCCATGTTTAAAATCAGAACTGGAAAGGGATATGAAAGATGTGGGACTCCAAAGGAAAGTCATTTGTTTTAAAAAACAATCCTGAGAATGCTGGCCAAATGTTCTCATTCTTTATTTGGGTATTAGAATGGGTTGCATCCATTTTCAATCTCCTAAAGCTAGATAAAGGACAAAAAAAGAATTGAGAAAGTGAAAAATAAGTGGTTGGCAGCAAAACTGCAGAACTGACAGCCTGGTAAGTCATCTTAATCAAGTGTTATCATGGCAACAAAGTAGACCTCTGATTTTTGACTCATGTCACAAATTGCTTTCTGACAGTTCTGTTGAGAACTTCTTTTTCCACTGACAAGCCCTTGTTTTCACATCTGGAAGAAAGGGGTGACCAGAAGTTCAAAATTCAACCATCTAAAAATGCATGACTAAAAATGTTTAAAGGGCAGCAGTGAAGAATGTTTGGAAATTAAAAGCCAGGTTCCTCCAGCCTTGATGACTCCTCAGTTCTCATTCCCTCTGCTTAAACTTGCCCACTTTTACACTTCTAGACCTGCTCTTTCAGCTATTACACACTATTGCCTTGAATTTAGGTCTCAAGCACAAGCAGATAAAAATATTAAGACCTTACAGTAAGAAAGAATATCCGCCCAAGACCCCATGATCTTACCTACCTGAATGGTCCATGTTAATTTGGTTGATATATTACCCACAGGCATAAAAACTATGCGCTACTTCTCTTACAGGTCCTAATGCACTCTCATTTTGCAAAATATTGAGGATTGCAGAGGAAAGAAAGATATTTTCCATAAAATAATCTTGGTCATACATCGTGATTCTTCCCACCCGACTCCAGGCTCTTAATTTACTGATGATAGGTGATGCTGTAGAGACTTCCTACAGCGACTACATTCAGAAGAGAAGGGCAACATTTAAACAGAAGAAATCTGAACTTAACTCCTTCTTGGAGTTCTAACTTCACTATAAAGTAAGAATTAGGTACCTAAATATTTAGTTGGACTACAATACATTTACTCTACCAGACCTCTTACCCTAAATTTCCGTAGTTTCATTGATTACTGTTTGAGCACATGTGGTATGCAACATGCTGTAAAAAAGGATGAATTACAGAAAACAATATGGGATGCCCTGTACAGAGAACTTGACAGTTAAATTATTCTTTTCTTCAGCCCCTGTTCTTGAAATGGGAAACTGTTGAGATATCACTGTCCTTGGTAAACACCTAGTTTTCAGTGACAGAGAAGAGTCCTAAATGCACAGGAATATCAGACACAACATAACAAAAAGAAAGAACTCGCTTCTCACAGCCTGTGTACATGCACCTACATATTCTCTGCGCTCTACCATCAATAAGCTTCCTCCTGAACAACATATCTGTTCCCAAGGAGCAAATCTTCACTAATGATCAGCTGCAGACATTGCACAAGTCACCCTGTACTTTGAGGGTTGTACAATATATATGCTTTTTTCCCTTTTTATGTATAATGCATTGTATGTAGCAGTGGTGAGCTGTGCGAAGGGGTGTTCTATGTTGTCTTAAACATGTGCTCTCACTTTCCCTGTAACATTTAAAACAAACAATAAGATACTGCTACTTGAACAAGGTCAGAGAGGTCTTCAGATGGTCTATTTCCTTAGCTTGCCTCTGGCTCCACATTGCTTTGCAAATCAGATGCTAGATATATTTTGATTAGTTTGTACTTTAATGGATCATGTACAAAGAGTCCACCTTTCACATCATAGTCATTAATTTTTTCTGGAGTCTGATGGGAAAAGCAGGTAGAGGGGGGTGCGTGTGTGGGGGTGTGTGTGGGTGTGTGTGTGTGTATGTGTGTGTGCTGATTGAAAAGTGATGGATTATTTTCATGTGGTAAGAAACACAATGTTTTCTTTAGCACAGCAGGATATTCTGTTTGCAAGGTCTAACAGTGAAATATTATGCATATCTGCAGCTGGCCAACTGCCAAAAACCAAAGAGAAGAAATCAGAAGAGATTTTGAATCTGAATCTTAAAAAACCAGTACAGCCATACAAAGCAACTAATGAGACATTCAAAACAGAAAAGCATTTGTACTAAGGTATGATTGCTGTCATATAGATCAGCATTTAACAAAAATAGTAAATAATTATTCACCTATATTTTACCTTGAAATTCAATTTACAATATAAATATATTTTCTATATCTTCCACCTCTGTGTTGATAAAGGTTTATTTATTGTGACCTAAAGTAAATCAAGTGAAATATTTCCCAAGGTCAAAGAAGCAATCACTTAAGAAGCAGGTACAATTAAAGACCCAAATAAGTACCATAACTTGAAAGAACCAAATGTACGAGAACTGTAGCACACTAAACTAGAATGTGCTAGTCCAGAAAGCTGAACACCAAAATGTTTTAATGTGCTTCATTAAACACTTGGGAAAAAAATGGGGCTGCGTGCGACATTCAACCAAAGGGAGCTGGGCTGGGGTCCAATCAGCCACTGCTGGAACCATTGCTGGAGTTTTACCATTCACTTCACTGGTGGACAAGCCAAGAATTCCCTCTTAGAAATCACACTTTGAGGTCTTTTTGTAGTGCTAAGGTCCAGTTAAATAGAATGGGAGAAATACCAGAGTACGTTTAACACTCTGATCCTTACATATGTAATTCCTACGAAAAGGCAAAAAGGAGTTCAAGGGAGGACGGTGGACTGGGTTCCCACTGCACGCACAGTTAGGGCTGGCTGGGGAATCAGTGCTTGCATGGAAAACTTGCAAAAATCCACTAAATTTCAGGGGACATAACTTTCAGCACGGTATCACATAAAGCCCAGCAGTTCCAGTGTGCTCTTTAGGACAGTCTCGCTCAGTTGTAATACAGAAGACTTATCAGTTGCTTCACTTCAATTTGCCACAGGGTCAGGATTGATCATCATTTTGGTGGCCCCTGTAAGTGAAAACAACTTTCCCTTGGTAAACCCTATTACATTGATGTGCACTCCTTCTTTGATTAATTTATTGCACTTGTCTAATTACTAGATAACACTGGGTTGTGTGGGTAAAGGAACATATATATCTGTATTTGTGTGTGACCAAGTGATGATGTTATTTACCATTAGCATGCCCTTCTGGAAGATCTCACCCAAGCTCACATGGAGCATTTTTATTTCCACTGCACCCCTTTTATCTCTAGATCTTTGCACTGGGGTTCAGAAAATGCTTCCAGTACTGGAGAGTTTATTAAAAACAGGCTACTGGTTTTATGTACATAGTTAATATTCTAAAAGCAAAAGATTTAGTGTCAGGACACAATCAGTGTCTGGACTGTTAATATGGAGACTGTGGCATTTTGAAAAGGGAAAACCTGGGAGTTCAGGATATGTATTTAATAAACTTCTAAAATAAATCATGTCTATTTTTATAATTTTAGTTTTTAAAAAACAACACAAAGTCTACTAGAATTTTGGAAACCATACTGCTAAGACACAAATATTTTTGAATACTTTGAATATAGAGCTTTTCACTTGCCCTGTTGCATTTCTTTTGACACATCACCTCAGGACCCTTATTTTGAAATCATTAGAAACTGGTTTGAAATAACAACCATTACTGCCCAAAATAAAGGTTCCACTAAATGATGAATTGCCATTTTCATCGAGCAGGATATATTACTATTAGGAATTTTTTGCCTAAGTTTCCACTGAGGATTTTCATTGTTATATTTTGATACACATAAGTTGACTGGCACATCTTTTCAAAATCTTTCTAGTTTTTTTCCAAACATAACTAGCATATAAAAAGAACCATAATATGTATTATGGGAAAGCAGCACAGTGATATAAAAGACTTCCATACCAAGAGCAGACGGAAAATGGTAGTTATTATTAATTTAGAAAAAACAAAAGAGCTACCCAGCATTTCAGTAATGTGGCAAGTTGTGTGCTATTGAGGGAAAGAGGATTTTATAATTGGATTTTAGAGTAATTTAGGAGACGAGATAAGCTGTAATGGTTGCATATTAGAGGTTAAAACTACAGCAGAAACTCATAATGTAAGGGTTCATTGCACTAAGGAAAACAGAACAAAGGAAACAACGCAGGAGCAGCCTGGCATAGGTATCAACAAGGTAAGTATCAGCTGAGGAGCTTTTCTGTTAACATCCACTTAAACAGGTATCAAGCAGCATTCCTTCCCTTCAAAAGTGGCTTCTTAAAAAAAAAAAAAAATTACATATCTATTGTGCTATATACATGTATAACAGGCTAGGGATGTTAATTCCTAAACTCTGCAGGCGATAACGTCTTGATTTAGGAGAGGAATTACAATAAGCATTTTTTATCTTCCTCAATAATAATGGCAAAAGCATATGTCATAAAGCCACCAAGGGGCACAAAACTTTTGCAGGAGGAATCAAGGAAATTTCAGGGCACAGAAGCTCTGAGGAGTGGGGGTATCCCTCCCTACCAATTACCCCCTGAGCAAACGGAGATGCAGCAGGAGACAGAGCTTTCTCCCTGGGGGCCTCACGCTCCCGGCAGACCTTGCAGCTCCTGCTAGCTCTGCTGCAGCTTCCCACACTTTCTCTCAAGGCTGGAACTCTTTTCCCCAGCTCCATCTATCAAGACAAAAACTTGAACCGACTCAGTCTCCAGAACCTCTGTACCTCCGGCCGCTGCTGGAGCACGCAAGTCATGCAGGCAGCGCTTCGCCAGTAGAGAGGAGGGACACGAGGGGCAGAGGCCAGAAACAAAGGCTAGGCCACCAAAGTCCTGCAGAGCAGAGCCTGAGACAAGCATCTAAGCGATCCCTAATAATCCTTTTCTGGGACTACCGACTGCCTCCGTGCCGTCTGTGAGAAGCATGGTTGACACAGTGCCTACCAAGGCAGGCTCTTGATCTAAGTCGGCGTGCCTGGGTGCAACACAAGGGAAAGGTAGTCAGGGGTTGGGGTTTTTTTTAAGTATAAGCAGCTACATCCCTGCAATCTGCAGTACGTCAGCTCAGCAGCCAAGTCCCATTATTTTGTTGGGGATGGGAGAGAAAGGGAGAAATATTCTCCAGCATTTTTCCAGGCTGATAGGAAAATACACACTTGCAGTTTCCATCCGCAGACAGATTCAGCTGCAGAATGGAGCAGTGTGACTTAGTTCTCAGTTGTGACAAGTGAGCATAGGCTTAAGATCAGTTGCTTTATATTAAACGAAGACCCAGCCTTGGATTTTTCAAAACCAGGTGTCTAATTTTTTTGTGGGACTTTGCCAACATTGAGATATTTTATGTTTGCCAGCTGCCAGTCTCTGTTTGAAAAGCATAGCTTCCTCACTTAGCAATGCAACTCCATAGGCATAGCAAATTATGTACACGTTTGGCAAGCAGCTTTGAGAGAAAAAAAAAAAAAAAGAAAAAAGAAAAAAAAAAGAGAGATGCATTCTATGCCAAGAAATGTGAATACTTCCAAAAATACAGTAGTTTATCAGAAGAAAACAGTTTCCCCTCCTGTTTGCCTTCCAAGGATTTAGCTGGGGAATGTTCACCTGAGCAATCTAAAATCTCAGCATTCCAAAGGGAAGGGGAGGGGGAAAGAAAGTAGGCACATCATCCTGCACGGTGAATTCCCGTGCCGTGGCTTCTCCCAGCAAACAGAGCACCATCGTTCTCCAGCAGAGTAAATAACCCAAGCCTTCAGGAAGCAAAATCTGCTTACAGAGTCCGTGCTCACTACCACTGTCCTTAGAATGAGGGATACTCCAAAGTTGGAGACCTCCTTCGTTACCAGTGCTTGGCTACCCCCTGCTGGGCTCCCACGGCTCACACCCTTCTGTGTCAGCCACAGCAAAGCTCCCCAAACACAGAAAAGTTCAGCACTGGGATAAGCTTCTCAAACTAAACTAGGCTCCATGCCCTTCCTCCTGCTCAGTGTTGAAAAATGACACAGCCTCCTCTGCTGAGATTAAAGGGATGGCTGGTTATTGTACCACAAGTCTCTATTTTTGTTTATATTGTGTGTGGATTTCTCATAGATTTTCCCCAAATTCTAAATCAAGAAGAAACAGTGATACACTGAGATGCCAATAGCTATGCTCAAGAAGCAAATGGCCCCCCAGACGCATAAATACCCCAAACCCCAAACGTTTTCCTAGTAAGTATAAAACACTGAGGCAGCAAATTTCCTTTCTAATTCTATATAAATTGAATGAGCACATCTTAAATACTTTGCTCAGCTTACTTTAAAAGCATTCCTCAAATACAATTCAGAACAGAAATTCCCAGTATGAAACCCTTATTTATGTATTCTGTGGCTAAATTAAAACAGGAAAATGTGCTGCAAGATGTGTTCAAACAACTAATAGTTCCTGTAAACCAAAAATATATTAAAAAAAAAGAAAAGTGAAAAGAAAAAGATTAGTTGTTTTAAGCTATAACACAGCTGTATGCAACTAAAGCCAGAAACATGTGAAATTAAATTGGATTTTGGGGGTGGGGGTGGGTTGTGTGCAATGGGGTTAAGTTTACTAGTAAATTCAAATCCTATTTTCCTAGTCACATATGTTGTTACTGACACTTTTTTTTTTTTCATTCTGTTTATTTTTGTGGACAAGGCAGAAAAGAAATTGCTATTTGAACCATATAAACAGAGGCTGCATGTGCTGGCTTAGGGCTCTTGGTTAGCAAGTTACTGCTCCTATGTAGCACAAGGGCAAAAAAAAAAATAAGGGGGGAAAATATCCCTTCAAACATTTATTAGTTTTACATAAATAGCAATATTCCATTTAACAACACATTAATAAAAGGTTGAGTTAGTCTCTAACCCCTCTGATTTGTAAGTGCTGATAAGACACTGTCACCTCTTGTTCTTTTATCTAAATAAAGTCTGTATAGCAAACAAATATTCCTCTTGTGTTACCACAGGAAAAGAGAAGAAGTTTCCATGAAATAGAGTTGTAAATGGATCTTATTACTAGACTAGAGTCACATCTCTCCTCTCAGCTTTTGTCCTTTATGCTGGCTGTCCTCTCCAAGAAGAGAAATGGCAGCAGCAGACTTTGGGAAGTGAGGGGGACGACAGGATTCTGTGCCTGTCTGTTAGTCAGCAGGAGCCGTCAGCAAAAAGGGATGGGTTATAGTCCATGGTTCTCAAAACCTAGACAACTAATCTATTTTTTTCTCCTATATTTAGATTCTAGTTTGCTCTCAGGACACATAACCTTTTCAAAGTTTCACTCCTGAAAGGACTGAAGTGCGAAAAAAATAGCATTTCAAAGCTACAAGCCAACAAGGAATAGAGGAATCCGATCCTTCAACTGCCGCTATTGACAGAAGGCCTTTGCTTTACTCAAAATGGCTCTGTCTCTGCTGTGGATCTGCTCACAATTTATTTGAAAGCAGGAGGCACTTATTTAAAAACAGAGCCAGAATCTATCACTAATCTGACAAGTTTTCCACATAGTTGCAGCCCAAGCTTTCCCTCTGTTGTTTAGCACTGGCTATACACTGATGGAAAATGAACAGGGCCTGGGAATCATTCAGCAAGACGTCTAGTGGATAGAAGGGTATGTCTGTTTTCCCCAGGCTGAGAACAGGAAAGGAAGGGGTGGGTATCCCCACTCCACCTCATCTTGCAGTCCTGGCTTCCAAGTGGGCAGATCTGAAGAAAACTTCCTGTGCACCCAGGGATGCCAGTGCATGTCACTTCTCCTGAGAGTTCCTGCATCTCATCCCAACAGAAAGCCAGGTGTAGACTGGGATACACATCCAGAGTTCAAATCTAAGTAGCATTCACAGTTCATGCAGTGAAGGAATATTCCTTAGGACTGCATCCAGCCTTAGGTTTCACTGTATGCCCAGGTCATTTTTATAACAGTTCATCTTTACCTCTCCATTCCTCTTCTAGCTCTCCCAAATGCCACCTTTCCTGTACTAGTCTTCATCCCTGATGCCTCTTCCCAGCTTTCTGACATGACTTTTAATGGCCCTGTCCTGTGTTTTCAAGACTCCACATGCAGCTAATTATCATTTTCCTATGGGCTCCAAAAGCACATATATTTCCCAGAGCTACACAAACTCTAGCTGACGTCATCTCTAACCTCAGTTATCCTTCTGCTAGTCTGCTAGTAACGTTTCTCCTCAGTTTCTGTCCTAGCTCTCTTGCAGACATCTTTTTTGGGAAGGTGCTAAAATCTTCCCTGATCTGTCAGGCATTGCCTAGCTACCCCCCTCACATCCATGGCTACCTAGATTCTCTGATGAAATCTCAGCACTGCTCTGTACAGTTTTCCTGTGTGAAAACCTGTGAGGTGCCTCTTCTTGCAGCCCTCCTTGTGATAAGTGGAGAATGCAATGGCTAGGCAATTTGGGAGAACAGAAGAATTCTAGGCATTGCTCTTGCATGAGCTATAGATATGAGCAGAGGAAGAACATGAAAGATGTGTGGAATATATGGGATATGAGAAAAGAGAGAGGAGCTAACACAAAAATTGTCTACTTTGGATAAATCAGCAGCCTCAATTATTTGAGATCCAAAAGATTTCACTTCAAACACTGTAAATGATTCAGGTTGCAGTATCAGTAAATTAAGAAATTCAGAACAGATCTCTAAATGCAAGAAATGTGTTCCAAGGGAAGCCAAGGCTATTCTGCTGCTCCCACTAATACGTCCCACTGTGAATCACGATAGATATCACCACAGTTCCCAGCAAAATCGATGACTTGTGGTGACATGATTCATTTCTGGTCCTAACATCTGGCTGGAATTTTACGCATACAAAGCCTGTGATTTGTACAAACAATCACTTTAGAGAAACAAAAATCTTTACAATTCACCATGTCATAACTAAACCATCTGTCCAGCAGGCCACTATGGGATCATGCGGATGGAACAGAAGGCAGAAGGTGGCCCATTTTGTCCAGTATGTTTAGTTCAAAATATCTGCTGTGGTCTTGCATCATTGATAACAGGAGTCTATTCACATTACTTTGCAACTTCTCTAGAGACCAAATTTTTTCTTCTATCAACTGATTCCATACCTTCAAATTGTAAGCAAAGCAGCCTAGCTACTGAAGCTCTGTCTATCCTGCAAAACAAAGGAAATTAAGACAGCTGAATACAAGAATGACTATTTTATCTGTAAACCTGCATGCTGGATGCACAAGTGTTACTAATAACATATCTTAATTTTTTAAAAAACTGGAAATATTGGATATATGAAATTGCCATGTTTCTTTTAGTCCCAGGCAAGGCAAACCCCAGAATATGTATGTTCAAGTCAAATCAAAAGCATCTAGATCCTATCACAAGTTCAGTTCCTTATATGAATGTGAATAACTCAGTGTACATATGGCACTGTTGCCAGAACAAATTAATGTTGAAAGCTGAGACATGAGAGACACCTTCCTTAGCCAAGTTGTGACTACCCTTGCCTAGAGCACACAGTATGTGGCATTTAAAAGGGTCTGCCCCACGGAATGAGCTTTGCTGGGTTGTGTCATGTTCTCAGTGAAAACAAAAAATGAATGGGCAGCAACACAAACATAACCCTTGCTGAGAAGAGGGCATTTTAGATAACATGCACCATGTCATTCTGGTACCCCTCACTTGGCAAAACACAGGCTTAAACATATTAAGAGTTTGTCCACAGATAGTTTTAGCACAAATCAAATAAACACAGGAAACGGTGATTTAATTAAAAGGACATTTACTTTGTATCTCCTGCCTTTAAAGAACCGAGTTACTTCTGCAAGATATTTGTGTAAGCTCCTCTTCAAAACCTTCAATATAGATTCAGCAATTTGTCCAGACAATTTGTTACACCATGTAGCCGTGCCTGCACTCCGTGGAGCACCTCATGTTGGCTATGAAAAGATTCCAAAAGGCTTAGGGGATAGTATAACAGGAAGAGCAGGAAAGGTCAAATAAAGACTGTGTCCTAGTTGGGCAAAATGAAAGAGTATTCGTTATTTAATAATTATGTTATGAAAGCAAGCAAAGCCCCTGGGGTGAGCTCTGCAGTCCGCTGGTACAAAGCTCTGCCCAATGACAGCATTCCAGGTAATCAGCACATCCAAGTGAAGAGACATTTATCCAAGGTGATATAAAAGCAGCCTCCATCATCGCTCCATAGACCCTTCAACACTCACAGTGAAGCGTATGAACAATCTAAATAATAATAACCTACATCTGCGGCTCAGCGGCCAACTGACCGAGCTCCTACACAGGGAGCCGAGGTTGCTGTGCTCCACAGTCATACCACAGCAGAGGAGCAGCCTGTGCTGCCTGGCTTTTAGCTCAGGCAGAAATAAAAGTCGGGGGAACTTCCACAAGTGTGACAGAACTTATTAATAAAATGCATTCTAGAGAACGTTTTTGCTTTTCCCCTCATACAGATTCATAAGTTTAAGAGATCCTTTAATAGGCGATCTAGTTTTACCTTTTTTCACAGAACAACAGATTTAGATAAAATCTCAAGGTTTTTCTTCTGAAATGTTGGTAATGCTGAGCCAGAAAGAGGTGCTTTATTTTTACTGCCACGGTGACACGATGCTTACCAGAGGAGCAACTTAAGTCACATGTAAAAATCAGGAATTCCTCTTTTTTCCTACCAGCACGCTGGCTGGCACATGAGCAAACACGCCAAGAGCGATGCGTTGTCCAATGTAATTTTCGTCTTCCAAAATGACTTAGTCCGACTTTTCATGCCACTCACAATTTATTTCATGATGTGCACAGAGGTTTCCATGAGCAGCACCCCTCTCTAAGGCATTGCAGCTCATACTAAAAAAGGCTTTGGCTCACCCAAGTACGGAGGCCTGGCTGCAGAGCACAAGCAACTGTGTGGTGAGATGGTCCTTCCAAAGGGCTGTCCTTCAGGAGACAGATGTTGTGTTGGCAATAACACTAACAAGCAGAGCAGGCAAGATTACTAACTGGATGGCATCTTTTTTATACCTATGTGCACAGTCTGAAAAAAAAATTCTTTTTCTTTCTTTCTTTCCTATGTTTTTAAACTCAGGCCCCTGCAACCCCTAATGGAAGCTTTTCTACTGACATAGTAACAGAGGAGTACACTTTAACTTGCTTTTTTTCCATGCAGCAGATGTCTTTTCTTGTGAGAATTGGCATATTTTTACCCTTAGAATGATCTCTGCTTTTATATGCCTAATTAAATTTTAGCAGTCCCTTGCTTAAATAAAGATTTATTAGCTGTTAAAATTGTAGCATAATTCTTCTGCCACCTACACACTATCCTTTAACATATTTACAAGCAGACTGGTTTATCCACTAAAAAAAAAAAAAAAGGAAAAGGTGGATGATTTAATGTTGTTATATTATTGATGTCAATTACTAAACTTCACAATAGAGCTTTCTGAAGGTACTACCCCTTAACCCTGGAACTGTCAAAACCCTCAAAGAAAGAGAAGCTGTGAGTCTTAGAGATCAAGTACTCAAAAGTTCAGCTAACAGAGGCAATCAGCAGATTTCAGCTCCGTCTTCGGACTCTTTCATAGCAGTGATAAGAGCTGACACATCATCAGTTGAAGAAGGAATTCAGGGAATTATTTTAAGGAGCTGAAAATCGCATCATCAGAAGCACCTACTTACATGCTGCTTCTCATTCCTCTTTGTGCGTGGGAAAGATGAAGCATGTATATAACATCTTTGCACACATAGATTTGTAGATACTGACAGATAGACAACAGTAACACAGTAAAGTTGCCAAACTATTGCAAATAATATCTTTATAGTTCTGGGGTTTGGGTTTTGGCTTCCTTTGAAAGCTCAATTATTTATTTACCAGGATTAGAAGATTAGTGGTTTGTTGGTCTTTCGTTAGTTTTACTTTATTACAGTCCTGCTTGCTAAAATATTTACACCACAAGGAATATCCTTTTCACAGAGCTATAAACCCTCACCTCTCTACCCTGTACACTGACATCTTTGCACCTTGTAAACACCACTACTACAAGCAATTGTGTTCCATGTGTTTGTCAGACTGCATCAGGAGCACTGACTTTCATCTTCCAGCTATAGTTTTAAAATCATTCAGAGAAAACTAAAGCTTTTGGTAATCTCAAATATAATTTAAGTGCAAGAAATGACTCACTCATTTAACTTCACCTTTCTAGGCCAGGTTCTCTTTGAAAAGTCACAAAAAGCAAGTCACTCAAAAATATGCAATATATTAATGTCATACAGTTGGCCTCACAAATAAATCAGCATACAAAATCCCCTCTTACTGAAATTTGTCACAGTAAACATCAGAAGCTGTAAAGCAAAACTAGTAGGAAACTTTTACTGTGTAATTTGAATGCACGTGTGCACAAACACATGCATGCACACACACACACACACACACACACACCCAGCTTTGTACTCCTTCATGTATGTGCTACACATTCAAAGAGCAACGTGCTACAGCCAAGATGCCATCAAAATCTGGAACAAACATGAGTGGAAAAGCCTGAAAAACTTCAGTCTCATATTAACAGTGTTTTCGTATCAGTACAAACTGTTCCTTTACCTTGTTCTCTTAACTCTCAGCTGCTAACAGTACTTCTCTTGTTCATGTATGTAAGTCAAGGTCTTCATAAAAGATTAAATGGATATATAAGATGCTAAGTGAATATACTCAAGTCAAGGTATCTAAAGCCCTCTGCAGCCAACAGTGATGTTGGTCAAGGCTGGGCTGGAGGCACACACACCCTCTGCATCCAGGGCTGATCTGCAGGCAGCCTTTGGCCAATGTCTGGGTGCAGAAAGCCCTGCCTGCTTAACAAGACAGCCCTCACTCACATTCTAGACCAGGATTTATCTTTGGGAGCTAAGCTGGCCACATCTACCTGGATCTGAGTTGATGTGACACCATTTCTGGACTCCTGGCACTAACTCCAAGAGGAAGACTCCAGGAGCAGGGAAATCTAGTCAAAATCAGTGCACATAATCCTTAACAAGTTACTGTTTGGCTTGTTTGGAGAACGCAAAATTCTCAGTTCAGGAAGTGCGTTAATCATATGAAGACATTTAGGTACTTAAAGTGCAAAGACTTTCAGAGAACCTTACTCAGAAAACATCAAAAGGAACAACTCCTGGAAATCAGTGAACTGAGGAGGGATCAGAAGTCTCTACTTCTGTCTCAGTTTTCTTTCTCTCTTTTTGAGGTACACGTTAACAGTGTCTATTCAAGATGCGTACCTGCACAGCCTATAGACACACTATCTTCTTCTATCATTATCTACAAACTCACAATGGAATGTTTATACAAAAGAGTCCTCTGAAAGAATTGTTTCTTTAAAGAATGATTCTTCTGTGTGATCACGGCTGTCAGGCAGGACAATATTCATGCATTTCCAAGAACGGACAAAAATGTAATGGCGCCTCCCTAACAACAGTTCCATCTTTTAATATCATTGCACATATTTAATCACTTAAGAGTTGATGTTACAGATGCTAGGAATACCAGAACAGCAATAGATACAGGTACATACATACAGTCCACATTTCAACTCAGTGGGGAAAAGTAAATTTTTTTTCCCCAGCATTCTCCCAATAGTCATTCCAGGGAATGAAAGGACACCTGAACAGCTTCACCAATCAACCATAACTAAAAATGGACTTCTGCTTCTGGTGAAGTCAGATCACAGAGGATTTATTCAAAGGCGTAAAAAAGATGGGCTACAGGATATACCCCTTTTCCATCTACCCAAAAAAGCCCACTGCATGTACCCCTTCTGCCTGCTTTATGAATCTAACAACAAGAATAATGATTGCATTATTCAGATTCTGTCTAGAGGAATGAATTTCCCAAACTTTAACACCATCCCATTTATAATACTTCTTTATTTGTGGTGCAGTGTCTTGTGCAATGCACCACAGAATGAGTCTAAAACCAATTCTCCAAACGCAGTAAAAGTCTCATGTAGCATCCTGGGTACTCTGCCATTAGCTTGTAAAATTACATAAATGACTTTTTGAAGAAGTGAAGAAGAAGAAGAAGGAGCTGCTGCTGGGACATTTAGACTATCAAAACACAAATAATTAATGGTTGAAAATACGTTTTGTTTAATAATTGCTGTTCTTCATTAGTGTGAACCAAGGACACAGACTATCTGAGACAATAACATCTGCACCCCATATTTCATTATCACCAAACTTCACATTTCACACAAAAGCATAGCTAGCAAAGCCTTACAGCTTTAATTAGTTTCTGCCATAGCTGTGAAGGTCAGCCAATTATTGTGTGTGAAATTTCAATATGAAGCGGCTGAATTGAAGACAGCATTGCTACATTGTGAAACTCTGCAATGCTGTAAATCTAGCTTGAGAGAACCTTTTTTTAAAAAAAAAAAAAACACACCACAAAATAACATAAATTAATCATCAGGTATGCACAGCTTCAAGGCTTATTGGCTAATTTAACATGTGTTAGAGGGGGAGAAAAAAAAGGTAATTTCTGATAGTGTATTATGCTTTGTGAGATTTTTTTTCTTATCAGTGTCCCCAACCATGACAAAACACTTAGTTGAGTCCTCATTTCTGTGAGGAAAACACGGACATTTTTTGTGGGATTCAGAGTCCTACTGTCAAATGAAAACAATAGCATTGAGCAGATGAACTTCAGCCATCTAGAATGATGGTCATGAGCTGTACAGCGTGCCCTGAAAAATCAGGGCCTTTCCAAAAAGTTGATTCAGTTAGGCTCCAACCTCATGGTTGGCTTTTGAAAATCTTGAATCAAGTGCCTTATTTGTACACGTGTGTTTGCATGTATAAACACACACACACTCATAAAGAATTTGGTTCCAAACGATATCCAAGTAATCAAAGCCGCCGCTGGCACTGATGAAGTACTAAAGGATGGAAAAATTATGCACATACCTCCTACCCAAGACACAGCCTCTTTCCACATCCTATTCTTGCTAAACAGAAATAATTTATGCAGTGTGCTGTGCACAGGGATTGCAGATGTGCAGAAGGTATAACCCGAACCTTGAATGCACTCAAGGCCAGCCTTAGTCTCAAGTCTGGCCAGTGGTTATTTGTTAAACAGAAACACCTTTTGCCCACTTCTGTTTTTTTAATAGATGAAAACTCTGAGTAAATTTTATTGCTTTATATAGCAGACAGCGAGACCTTCAAAGATGCACTTCAAGCTCATCCCTTTATTTGGGTACCACAAGATGACACATTGAAGTAAAATAATAATGATACAGTGGTTCTATACCTCTAGCTCCAGTGAGTTAACCAGACCTGTCCTTGATTATAAATTTACAGGTGAGATTCACTGGGTTTCAATGGGAGAAACAAAGGAGAGAATGAAGATTAGGGATTGGATTTATTTTGTGTATTGTTCTTAAATTCAAGTCCCATTTTCCCACATGAGATAATCCTGACAGGAAATATATGCAAACTCATTTTTAATCTAGCCTGGGACAGTGCATGCAGCTCTAGGAAGCACCATGGCTTCATTCATGTGGAAATACCTGCATGTTCACATGCATATATGCACATCAAAACCAACTCCCCCCATTCTGTGCCCCATTTTTTCCTGCCATTGGGAGGACCAGGTATATGCTTATGCAGAGCCTCTGCAGACAAAGCAGAACCAGCACGGCTGTTTCACTGCTCAGATTCTCTCCTAGCTTCCTTCTTTGCTGGCACAAAACACATTCACAGCTATAATATGACTCACAGCAGTTGTTGCCAACTTTTTTTTTTTTAATAAAATTGTTCTTTCTTTTTTAAAAAAAAATAAAATGCATAGCTAGCATTAGATGCTGAAGAAGATTTGCAGGCTGCTGCATTAATGTCTGTATTTCTGGAGTTACCAAAAGCACCAAATTCTGTTTCTAGCCAACTGTATGCTGGGCTGTATCAAAAGTAGCATGGGCAGCAGGTTGAGGGAGGTGATTCTGTCCCTTTGTTCCTTTCTTTTGAGACCTCACCTGGAGTGCTGCATCCACTTTTGGGGCCCCAAAAATAAGAAGTATGTGGGTCTGCTGGAAGGACTCCAGAGGAAGGTCACAAAATTTATTAGAGGGATGGAGCGCTTCTTTTATGAAGACAGGCTGAAAGAGCTGGGGTTGTTCAGCCTGGAGAAGAGAAAGCTCCAAGCTGACCTTAGTGTGGGGTTCCAGTACTTAAATCAGCTCCAAGAGAGCCTCGACCCCAGAGAGGGACTTTTGGCATTGGCATGCAGCAGCAGGACAAGGGGGAATGGCTTTAAACTGAAAGAGTAGATTTAGAAGAGATATTCAGAAGAAATTCTTTACTATGAAGATGGTGAGAACTGGCACAGGTTACTCAAAGAAGCTGGGGCTGTCCCACCCTTGGAAGTGTTCAAAGCCAGGTTGGATGGGGCTTTGAGAAACCTGGTTTAGGGGAAGTTGTCCCTCCCTACAGCAGAGGGGTCAGAAGTAGATGATCTTTAACATTTTATGATTCTGTGATCATAGATTATTTGGAATTAAAACCATCACCATGATAAAGGTATATTTTTCCTGCCTCTTGAATAATCCTTTAACTGACAGAGAAATCGTGAAATAGTTGACAATTCTTTTCCTGCTGCACCTTCTTCAACAGCCAAATAAACCAATGCATGAAAAAAAAGGAACAGAAATTAATTCTGTTTAGTTGCATTGACAGAACAAGACTGATACCTTCTAACCAACAAAGGCTGAGCTGGCTAGAACAAATAGGAAGGCTAAATTAAAAACTAAATTAACCATAATGGGGATCCAGGTCAACTCTACAGAAGAGAAAAAAAACATAGTGAACACAGACTTACAGTTAAGAGCCAGATCTTTGGAGTGAAATACTCTGCTCCAACTCCAGAATCTCAGCAGTGCTTCAAGAAGATGTCTGGGAGTCTGAATTTCACTTCAGCTGAGGCCTAGAGCTCTCTGACACAGAGTACAGCATCTTACTTAAACTGATGCATCCTCCTGAGCCCTACACAGGTACACTAGGTTCTCTGTGTCAGTACTGCTAAATGAAAGCCTAAATTAGCTGTGAATAGGCAGCTTCATGTTCCTTGGTTTGCCTTTCTATTCAATTAGGAGAATATTCACTTCTTTCTGTGCAGATAACTTGTAGCCCATACCAGGAAGGTTCTTTTACTATTCATAGCTAGATGCTGCGCTAGCAGCATAAAATCTTAGTTTGAATTTCTAGGTACTGCTTTTGTACTTAAAAAATGCAAAAGGAGTTGATTGTGCTAGAAGTAAAATTACTTCTAAGTCCCAGACATGTAGAATCCACAATTTTACAAAACATTCACTGAAAGCTAAAACAGGAAAAAATGGAGTGGGGAGGTGAAATAATTAACTATAGCATCAAAAATGCTAAAGAAAATGTGTATACATTTTTGTATGTCCACAGGCTTACACCACATTGTGCATAAGACATATCCTTTGTCCCAACTCAGTAAAAGTCATTGAAATCTATTGTTACTGTGTAATAACATAAAGCGGAATAGAACAGGACTACCTGACTGAAAATCAACTCCGGCATAGAAGTGAAAAAAAAAAACCCCAACTTGCCAGACACACATTCAGACAGAGGCAAAACAAATTATTATTAGTGAAACAGACTGAAACCTGTCTTAGGGAGTCCACCCAAGGGGCCAGCAAAGATCAGTAGACTGACTGAGGGCATCTTTTACTAAAGGTCAGACCAAACTGCAGGAAAAACCTAAGGGATCTCTTAAAGTGGTTCCCTAAGACAAGGGATGCCTTATAGAGGTGGAGAGTTGTGCAGGTTTCATTGTGTTTATTAAACACACACTAAAATATTAAACACCATAACAGCGGCTAAACTAAATCAAACATACTCTAAGTGAGATGCAAATCACTGTTAGACAATGCAAACAAACACTCTGTACGCACAAAGCTGCACAAAGGCTGTATTGCAACCCCAGCAATTAGATCCATCCCCAGAGATGTGCCACCGGCACCAGGAGCCCTCCTGGGTTATAAGGACACCGGAGACGGGTGGGCTCTTTGTCAGCCCATCGCAGGAGCCGAGGGAAGCTGCTCCTGCCAAAGGAGTCTCCCATGCTCACTCGCTCCGCTCTGGCCCTGCTCCAGCAGCAGCACTTTCCTGCAACAGGGTCTCTCCACTCAGCCCAAACCACCAGGGAAAAAGATCTCTTCCAGTCAGGCTTGCCAACTGCAGCTGCTCCCAACCAAAGAGTCTCTCTCTGGAGAAAACACTCAAAGCCAGCCATGCTGCAAGAATAGCGGCTCCTGACATAAACGGTCTCCTTTCAAGAAGGAATACAGGGAAAGTCCTCGCAGCCAGTCGCTTTCCAATGGGAGCAGCTCACACGTTAATCTAATGAATAATTCCAGGCTGGAAGATAAAATATTTAAAGCGAAAAAAAGGAAAAAGACCTTCAGAGTTCACAGTTTTCAAGCCAGCCTTCAAAGCTCCCAAGCTCACTGCCATTTGCCAAGCAGGATCAACATGAAGAGCGTGCTTATAGGAAACATGAACAATTGCACTACCAAATCAACAGGGACTTCAAAATTTAGCAAGTGTAGGAGCCAGTGGAGCTGCTGAAATGCCAAGTTCAGTGGCTGAAAGCAGAAGTCCACCATAGTGCCATGATCTAATGTATGATTCAACTGATAGTCATTGCATCACACCAGGAAAAAAACCCAGGAATTGTCATACTGGATCAGTCTCTTCTAGCAGGGAGCCAATACAAAAATCTACAGTGGTTAAGCAAAGGAAATGCTCCAGTGAGCAAGCAGAGCCTGTGCACCATCCTTGAGAAGTTTCCTCCCTACCCTATTATTCAGAGCACAGTTTATGTTTTAAAGCCTGAAGGTCTGTTTGCCCTCAGGGTTGTTTTTATCTCCATCTAATGTGAATGTGCAAGCCTTCATTTCACACAGAGATGTCTAAACCTGACCTAGAAATGAAGCCTGTGAGGATTCATGCCACCAATTTCCACCAGGTTATTATCCATTGCCTGCAAAGTATGTCTCTTAGCCCATTTCAATTGTTTCTCCTTTACTTTTCTGAAATAACTTTTCGTTCCTATTTTTGTGGAACAGTAAACAGGAATGTTTAACTCATCTTTTTTATACCATTCTAGAAAAACAAGCACAGTCTCACTGTTTCTGTGAAAGGGGATATAGGCAATTCAAAGTTCCTCAGTGTTGCTGCAGGCTAGGGGCATGTACACAGGCAATTGCTGTTGGATCAGCTGATGTTCAATAACTTGTTAACACACACAACTGAGCTTCTCACTTTCAGAAAAGTCCATTAAAAAACTTGCAGTAAAGCTTCTTTCTGGTCAAAGACTTTTCTGAAATCCAAACAACTTTGCAAGTGGATCTTTCCTAACCTTATTAAACCTGCAGAAACCATGTCAACTAGAGCTAACGTTGCGACCATCTGTATTTTTTTATAACATGGTCTTTAATGTTAGTTTGACCAATTTCTCAGGTACCCAAGCACTATTAGGACACTTCCTCAATCTCTACTGAAGCCTATTTAAATTATAAATAAACCTGTGCAAGTCTTTGTCTTTTGGTATAATACATTACTTAAGCAAAGACTGCACTTTCTCGCCAGTGGTTCAGCCTCTCTATTTTAAGATCCTTCACAACTCTCACGTACATATTTTCAGATGATTTATCATCATGAATTATCATCCGTCTGTAGCTTTTCTTTTATTGGCATGTCAGTCAATGCATGGTTCATCTTTACTGGCTGAAAAGTAGTATTTGCTCAAGATATTTGAAGGGAAGACAGAAGCAGCAAAATCATTTGGCTTCTCTGCAATGTCCTTAGCACAATTTTCTGGCAGGTTTTCTCCTTCACAGATACACTTGAATTCAGTGCTCTTTGTGCTCATCTGATCAGATTTCTTAAAATTACTTTCCTGTAGCGTAGTCTGGCTTCTGTAAGACCAATTCCATTTTCTGAAGGATGGTTGTCTGCTGAACTCACTTCTTCAGCTTTAATTTTTAAGCAGGCATGCAAGATTTCATACAGCATGCTTTGAAATAGCACCAGTCTGACTAAGCTTTCCAAACTCTTCCTTCCCAAGTTGTCAGTTAGAGCAGCTTTATCAAATGTTGAAAGTATCATCGGGCCTCACTGGTCTCTTCCACCCTTCACCTCCTGCTCACCCCCATAAGCCCACAGCTTGGGGCAAAGCTACAGGCACAGTCTGGGCAAGAAAGGCTTATGTATATGGCTAGAGCTCCTCACATTACACCCTTCCTATTCAAAGCAAAAAAAAAAAAAAGAAGAAGAAGAAAAGGAAATTCTGTTTCTGATCCTTGTTTTTGTGAAGATACAATCAGAAATACGATCCAAGAGTGCCGATTGAATGCTGTCTGCTCATGCCTTCAAATGTCTGGCAGAATGAGTTGTCACATGATTTTTATTCATTTTTACAGCAAGTCTTTCTCCTTTGATCTAGTAACAATAGACACTAGGATACATCAAGTGTGCTTCAGGTTCATTCCAGGCCCTCAATCATAATGCAACAAGGATTTTGAATTTTAATTCTTTTTAACAGCTTACTACTTCTTTTGTGGTATACTGTCAACACCCTGTCCATCTAATCTGGACCATTTTGGATGGCTGGACTAGAAACATGGGAAGGCATTTTTCCTACCCTGGTACCAGTCTTCAGCAGTGCCACTGTGTTTTATCTGGGCCACGCTCTTAAAGCTAGACTTCAGCCTAAAATCCCTGGGCAAATATGCTGTGCACGCTTCAGCATTTTGCTGAACATCCCTGCTCTGTAAAGCAATGCACCAATGTCTCAGTGGCAGTTTTACAGAAGTCCACAAGGAAAGCTGTGTCTGAGAAGAGAATAGCCCTAATGGAATGACCTTTACTGGGACTTGACACCTGCTACCTTGTAAGCTTCTTACACACACAGCTTAATCCACCTGGAGGCTTTTTTGCTTGATGGAAGGTGATAAAAAAGCTGTTAGACTGTAAGCTCTGTCTTAGATTCAAAGCATGTAGGCTCCTTGATATTCTGAAGCTTAGGGCACACAGAGGGGAAAAATATTTCTTAGTTCAGGTGTAATTCTCAAGTTGCTTATTAGGGATGAACCCTAGTCTAAGAATCACTTCATTGGTATGAAAGTAAAGAAAAGGCTTCCTGATAGGAAGAAGGGTCCCAGTTCCACAGTACTACAGACAAGATAATGTAATAGTGATCATAAAGCTTTCTTCGGCAGACAAAAAGAAAAAAAAGAAGCCCAACTCTAGAAATTTACAATCCACAGAGGATCAAGCAGATTGTATTCTGGATACCTTAAAGGTGAATGCTCTAAAACATGCATCCATCTATTGTGATGAAAACCTGGTCCCCTCTGATTATAAATAATTCCCTCTTTCTTTGAGACAACGTAGGTCTAAATCAAAAAGTTCTATGATTTTTAGCATGATGGAAAAGAGTAAAAAGCAGTAAAACACAGACACCACTGCAGCACTGCCTTGGCACAGCTGTTGGGAGAAGCCAGTACACAAAGGCTGAAACAGTCTCAGAATTAGAACAGAAAAAGAATTAGCATTATTTGGCAGATAGCTTCCAGAGCTTAAAAAGGTAAAAGAAACCAAACAGAACCAAAACCAAAGAAATGACCTTCTAAACAGCTGAATAAGAAATAACCTATCACTAGCTGCTCGAACTATAGAGGAATCACAGGTGAGAAGAGCACACAAAAAAGCAGTGGTGGCTGGGAGCTGAACTGATGTTCTTCAGGTCACTACTCCTCACCCTCTTCTCTCACTGTGCCAAACACCAACTCCCTCAGGGACGTGAATCCCTGGAGCTCATCTTCCCTCCTGCCTGAGCTAAGGTGCATCAGAGCCGCCAGCTCTGGCCTTGTAGGACCTGGAAAGGACATTGTGCAAACCCTTTATTTCATACCATGAGAGGAAGCTCAGATAAGCCCTCTTCATCTAAAAGCCTTTCCTAGCAGAAGTTCCCATTTCGTACTCCCTTGGGCATTATTTCTAGAATTTATTTTTTTTTTCTCTCTGCAGGCTAATGTTGACAACCTCCCATCACCCTGGAGTCTTCACTTTGTCCTCTGCAGTTGGCCCAGCTGACCAACTTACTGTTTTTGAAGGGCTGGATGCAAGAAGTTCAGTATGGAAAAATTTATGTGGAGAACACTGTTTAAGAAATACTGTGAAATAGATGGGAAATTTTAAAAAAATTATTTATTTTAAGGTGCCTGGCATCTTATATTGATGGCCTTAGTCACTTAAATCTAAGGTCTTTTGAGATCAGGGTTTGTGTTTGATACACTCCACCTGTATTTGCTAGGCTCTGAATGTAGCAGTATCTAGCCTTTATCGGCTGGCTCTTATAATATAGGCCATTTATATGAAGTGAGTGGAACATTGATCCTCCTGTTCAAGTTTCCTGAGATTATTCAGTATTAGTATTGCTGAGATTAGTCACACCATGGCTGCTGTTCCTGTAGATTGTTTGATACAGTATATTTCCCACTATACACAAAGCAGCACTGTAGGAAAACCCAATTCAATCAATTTGAGCAGCCCTTCTTGTGCTACATTGGTATATTATGTATTGGACAGATAAAGTTGTGATTCTATCTAATATATTCTTTGGCTGGTTTGACTGATTTACTGAATGAATGGAGACACCTAATGCTATCCAATCCTGCTGCCGAAAGATAATGGCATCACTATTTGAAAACAGACCAAAAAGGGGAGTAGGGGGAGGGAAGGGTTTAACCACTGCTTCCCACATCTGTAGCAAACGTGGACAATGCAGTGTGGGAAGGAAGAAAATCAGGCAGACGAGACTTCTTACAGAAAGCTAAAGAAAAGTAGAAAGTGAGATCAAGGAAGGGCTCTAAATCCTGATGTGATACTAGCAGCTGCAGAAACCGGGGTGTCTCGAGCCCCATTTTCAAGAGATGCTCTGCAAACTGCAAAACACTTTTCCATGAGCAAACTATCCGAACTTTTACCTAAAATGTCTTGAAGCCACTCCATGAAGAGAGACAAGAAATCCTCTCCTGTATTGTAAGAGAAACACAACAAGTAGCTTATCCAAATTATTATTTAAAAAAAAAAAAAAAAAAAAGGGACAGACAAATCAGGTAATGGAGTGCAGCATCACCAGACTACGGTTAATGTAAGATACAATATGTACTGTGTCACAAAAGGAAAAGTCTGAGATGTGGAACAGAATGTCACAAGGCCAGAAAATAATGATGTCATCAGCTGACATGTTTTGTTAAGTCTTGTCTATAAAATCCCTTGATTCCTTCAGTCTCTCAGTAGCCTTGTGTTCCTGATGGGTTATGACAGCATTACACTTACTGATGACATACCTCAGTCTGGAAGCATCACCACTTCTAGCACTTCAACTGTATGCATTTTAAAGTTTTACCAAATTTATTTAACCAACATACATCTGGAAAGCTTTGCTAATAATCTACTGTAGTCACTGGGGCCTAGTTCTGAAGTTTTAAAGCACTAGTTTAAACATCACTGACCAGGTAGTTCCCTGCATCAACACTCTCATATTAGGTAAAAGCAAACCATAGTTCACTTGAGGAACGAGTGTACATGAAAGGAACTAATTTATTGTGTTAGCAAATGTATCAAATTTTCACTACTTTACATAGCAGCATGATCCCAAAGACTTCAGATTTTACCATCTCCTGCTGCAATGGGGAATGCAGATGGGCAGCAAAGGTGGGCAAGTTCTTTCTCAGCTTATTTAGTTACTTTTTAATGATCCTCCTCAAGGCCTCTTACATAGATATTTTTCTCCCTTTTAAATAAAAAGTTTTTTAATTGACATTTTTTTGACAATTTAATTAGAATTACTTTTCCCTTGTGATTACATTTATTTTTACACTTTGTCTCTGTGCTAATTCTGATCTGTTTAATTAGTTTTAACTATGTCCCACAATGCTCACCTTCAGAAGTACATCAACTATTGCATCAACTCAGCTGTTTTTCTCATATAAATTATCTGAATGTAGAAAAATTTTAAGTAAAACAACTTAGTTTTAGTTGTTAATGACACCATGATACTATTTATCAATAAGCCATCATGTCACGACCAACTTAATGGAATTTTGGCTTTTTTGTTCCCCTCTCTCACGGCCAGACTGTACAAGGACTTAACCTTTAGCAAGTTAGTAACTAAAAGCCAGACTCCGCACTAGGAATCATCATCAACTGTAAGGATGCTTCAGATTACCTCCAGAGTCACTTTCTGTAGAAAATTATTTGATGAAAAATCTCACTTGATCTTTGTTGAATCAGGGCATTCTTCGCTCAGCCACCTTGGTTTTGTCAACAGGGACACCAAGACAGGGAGTTTTAAGCCTAGAGATTCATCTCACTGAGCTTCAGACATTTCACTGAGATGGCTAAATTAAGAACCTAGTTCTACATGTCATTCCCAGTACAAAAAGACAGAATGACACCATGACTCATGTACACCCCAGATCTATCAGTAGGGAAGGAGGGATAATTATCATATAACTCAGCTGAGTGCTTAAAGCAGGTGGGAAGGATTTGGAATTCAGTAGCTCACATTAGAGAGCATATAAGGAAAAATTATCAGCATTTTCTGCACTTCTGACACTATAGCATACTTACTTCTTTAGATATACCGAAACTGTACTTTTTCATGTTCATCATCAACATTAATGGCTCAAGAATTAGAATGACAGTGATATTTGAAGTGGTTCCTGTACTATTACAGAGTTAGTACATTTCCATATTTTTATCTGATGTTCATAAACTCAGAGGAATATTTTAAACAGTACAGTATTCTTTTTACATATCCTGTGGAAAACTGCAACCTGCTAGACTAGTGTTGCGTATCTGATGCTGACTGCTTCTCAGGTGTCAAAGCCTTCAACAGATTAACTCGCAGTTGAAATTTCAGGGAAGAATAACAAAATAACCTGAAATATGCTGTTACCCACAAGAACTGGGTTTCAAAAATATTATTGTTACCATTTCCTTTTAAGCAGATTCTCAACATTAATCTGAAAAATTTGGTAAATCATTTCCCCTTTTTGCGACAAATGAAGATATCTGGATTATAACATACACTCTCTTTCTGGGACCTATAACAGGAGGCTGTTAACCAAGCATTGTGCCCAGCCAATAGCACATTTTTACCTTGAGTAACACCAGGCAAATTTTTCTGAACCGATTTGTATAAACCACCTGATGTATCACCATAAAACACCATAAACAGACCCTGCACTCACCTGAGACAGACTTTGTTTGAGGAGGAAGAAGAGCATGGTGCTAAAAGACTGATGCCCTATTCCAACTGCACTGACCTCTGCAGCCTTCCTGGGAGAACCTTACCCACCACGGGCATGAGCTCAAACTCAGTCCCAAGGAGAGACTTCCATCAGCAAACCTGGACAATTTTCTAAGCAATTCATGCTTGATTAACAAAACCAAAAATCCAGACTATGATGAAGTTAACTTGGAAAAATTTCTTTCTAGGCTAGGCACCTTCATTTTTTAAAGAGCTTTTAAAGCCCAAAGACAATCCCTGTGAAATCCAACAGGAAACCACAGGGCTCTGCACATCCACACTACAACAGAGTGGCTATATTTTCAGCCTTTCATGGCAGATTCAGAGATTCCCTGCCCTTGCTCTGTGAGGAACAGGTCACTCTTTACCTGTGTAATAGCAGAGACATCCAGAGTAATTATGGGCTTTTTTCCCAGCCATAGTAAAGGAGTTCTTTAGCTAGATTTCTTAAATGTACTAATAATTGCATCATGAGTGCCACAGATTTTTCCATCCATCTCTTTGATTTGCTTCCTCTACTGTCTGGAAGAAGGCTAATGACTGGAAAGTATTTTAAAAAGCATAAATAGGATGATTAAGATAATGCTAAGATGAGCAGTCTGACATTGGCCTTATGAAAAGTCATGAAAAGGCTGATATGGGATGAGATATGTATTAAAATAAGAAAGATTATAATAAATGTTAATTAATACTAATTACTTCATTAGTTTACCATGGGAAAAAAGACACGCTTTATCAACTAAACAATCACTAATAAAATTACTTTTTGGTTAAAGGCAATAACATTGACTGACACAGTTCTGTAAGGTGTCTGAGTTACCTAAAAGAAGGTTAGAATTCTGGTTATTATAACCCATGATGAAGAGTTATCCACTTGTGAATATGGAAGAAATATATGCATGTAATAATCTCTAAATCAGCAGGAAATAGGTGCAACAGGACAAAATAGTTGGTAGCCACAAAGAGAAAATTAATAACTAAAGAAGGGAACATTTTAAGCAAGGAAAGGTTGGTATATTCTTCACAATTTGAAGGCTTCTAGAAAGAAGCCTTCTTAGTGTAAGCATCTGGTACGTCTACATAATAAACATTAGCAGCTTAATGCAAAATTAAAAGATAAGGCACTCTGGTTTGTATTGCAAAAGCAATAATCATAATGCTTTTCAGGCCTTAAAATGAATCTATTAGCATGGTTCCAATGTGCAGCACATGGATCCCCAGCATGATCTCAAATGAACTTCCTTTGATGAAGCTCTCTTGGACACCCTCAGAATTGTTAATCCCAACATGGTGGGGTCTGTCTCTTGCTATTTCGACTTGTAATGCCATTTTCATTCCTTCTGCAGCAAAACCTTTGAAGTGCCACTCTTATAGCAGACTATTAGCTTTCCTGGAGGCTTCTTCCCTGGTTCCTCACCTCACTGTTCCATTAAGCCTGTTTCCACAAGGATCAACCGATGTCCCATGTTACCAGCCTGGGCAATAAGTTAATTTTATGTCATATACTGCAACTCTTTCCTTATTATCCTAACTCTTTTAGATCCTGGTAACATCTTTTGAAGCTTGCTGAAGTCATGCCGTAGCGTTATACCTTAAAGCATACGCTTTCTTTTATGCCATAACACCTCAAAGATGCATCTACCTGCAGTGTCACCATGCAGTGCCTACATTTGGGGTTAAGTGTTCACCCTTCCATCTATTCTCTTACAGTCAGAACAGATCCCCATCATACTACAATATATTGCCCAGGTGCTACAATTTAAGTTCTAATCTGATGCATTTCAGCTAAAATGCATTTTGAACTCCCTGTTTGTCAGGGGAAATTATCACTGCTCCCTCACCACTGCAGGGTGGGCCAGCCTCTGAAAATACCCTTCTCTGGTACGGTACCACCACCAAAACTAAAGCAAACAGGATCCTAACTCAGATGAGGAATTATGGTCTGAAAAGTAGGCAGAATGAATCTAGGCATGTATGTTGTCTTTGTAGACCCAAGAGAACTGACAGCAAATTAGATTAGCATTTTCCTCCTTTTCCAAATCACCTTTTTCTTTACACAGTTTCCTGTTTATGAAATTTCTGTACCAACCTTAATGGGTATTTTGACCCAATGTACCTTGTGATAACTGCCATAATCATCCATTTGGAGGCTGTCCCACGTTCTCAAGACCAGAGATTTTTGGATCACAGCCTTTTATTTCATTTTCATTTGGCTTCTGTTCCTAAGCACTTTGCTTATTATCAGGCCCTTTTGTTATGTGTACTCCAGTTTCATCCTACTAATTGGCTATAGTGTAGGTCTATGATCCCTATCAAATTAACTCCAGCTGTAATTGAGCTGCTAGAATCATATTGCCTACACAACCTCCTCTTTAAGTCATGTTCTCGTTGCTGTACCCTTAATGTCTAACTTCTAATTCTTTACACTTTCATCAGTGACTATGCATCTGAAGCCATTTGGATAAAAGCATCTCTTACATAAAAATTGAATTGAATGCCTTTTTATAACCACAAAACAGCTGACACAATGGTCAATATCTAAAGGTAAAATTAAAAATCAGTCCATTCAGCTAAGTTAGGTGACATTGTTGATTTTAGTTGGGTCAGGGGACTCTTCTTGTGTGCCATAATAGTGAGTGGACATAGCGCAATATGTCGCCAATGAATCTGTGCTACTCAAGATTTACACTGTGGTATCTAGGCATGGGTAGTTAAGAGTTTCCTTCTGGACAGGTTAGCAACCTCGTGGATACCAGAGACATTTCATTTACTCTAATGATCAAGGCTCTCTATTTAGTCAGTGAAACCTCCATCCTAAGCCAGGCACTTAGACATGCTCTAGAAACCTATTTCATTGGTTTAAGTAGTGTAATAAGAACCCCCACAAGAAACCCAAAACACTGTTCAAGATTTCCACACAGCTACTGTTCCCCAAAACAAAGCAATACGTACAGGTGCCAGAATCCATGGTGGGGTTAGAAAAGAGAGAATGAACCATAGAAGTGTCTTACAGAACTTCAAGAAATAGCCTCATGAAATGATTAGAACAGGAAATACAGTCAGCTCAGTAGAAGCTACTTCAGCGCTCCTTTTGCTATTTTTATTTGCACTGGTTAATACCTTCCTACATCTTAAAATAACTAGGCCAGCTTGTCTGAGGGAACACAGAACAGGGTGCTAATTTCATCTCTGCCTCACAATTCACCAGTGTCAGCACTTCCTAAACTGGAATTAAGCACACTGTCCTAATTGATGATGTCGCATAGCAAGTTCTATACATTGTTACTTTCTGCAGTTAAATTAAGCAGAAAAGTCAGATCTTGATGAAACCTGTTGGACTAATAGGACTCACCCACTCACTTTGTGGCCTTCAGTATCACTTTTCCCACCGTGCCCTTGTTAACATCACATCCTGTCTTCAGCTGCTGCAAGTATGAAGTATCCAAAACTTTCCAGTACCTTTCAGTTATTACAGTTCTTGAAGGAACTAATTAGTATATAGAATTTATTAGGCTATTTTATTATAGACTTCTGTAGGTGATAATAGAAAAATACCTTCCTTGTGAATGACTAAGCCTGGCAAACACAATATGTATTTTAAGATATTTTTTTTTTCCCTGAAACATTACCTCAGACAGTACCAAAATGATCACTTTCAGTTTGGGGTGAAACTTTAAAAAGATTCTGCAGCATCTTCCTGAAAAGTCATTGGCTGCCTCTGAGCACATAAACTGCGCTAATGTATAAATACATGGAAATTCCAGAGCAAATGTTTGTCATCAGATTAGAATGACAATGATGAGAAAAGATAGGTGATAAATCTATAACTGGAGCTTAGGAAAACAACCCGACAAATTTGTGTTAATTTATTCCTACAGGCAGGTATTTCTGACTACAAAGTTGCCATTTTTTGCATGTGTAAGTCTCATTGAATCTTCTGTCAGGAGCGCAGACCCACCCAGCCAGATTGAAAAGGGAAAAATAAAAATAATTTAACATAGAGACATTTGCATTAAGGAGGTAAAAGGAGTAGTTTAATCATGTTCCTCTTATTTAGTGAAAAAAAAAACTTATTATAGGATGTATTCCTCTAGGTTCAGAAGCATTGCTTTATTTAGAGTTGACTTACGAAAACCCTACCTTTAATGAAAAGACTTGCTTTCCAAATATTCAGTGACTCACATGCTTTTACAACAGCTCCCATTTCTATGAGCAATACTGAAGACTAGAACGATCATTCTACTAGAAAACACCTAAATCTTTTATTTTCTCTATTTTTGCTTCACTCATACTTCATGCAGCTACACATTAAAAATATTCAGAATAAACATGACATTGGATGCAGAGCTAGAAAATAAGAATAGCCAACTTTTGACCAATTTATCATATCAATTCATCTACATTGGTGATCCTTCTCTTCCAATCCAGTCTGAAACTGGAACTAAATAAAGCCTGAGGGGCTATTTTATTTTGAAGAGTCAGACAAGTCTCTACCATGCCACTACGTTGGATTCTTCGTCAGAGACATTCCTTCACCCTGATATGCACACACAGCATCATCTATGCAATATTCCTCTCCTGAAAACAGATGTTGCCCAATATTATTTTATTATTTAATGCCTCATGCAGAAAACTGCAATAACCTGCAGGAACAAGAATGAACTTATTTGTTAATGATTTCAGAAAACAAACAAACAAACAAACCCAATCCAAAACAAACCCTAAAAATAAACTCTTGCCTCTACTTTGCACTGGAAAGAAGTATTGTATATGTACACGATCACCTAAAATCAAGACTTGCAAAATGTTTTTATCTATTACTTTGTATTGTGAAATTGCTTTTCTGCATTATTTACCCAGTTTACCTCCACATTGTTTAAATGCAACTTGCTCATAACGCTAACAACACGGATTGCTAACAACAGAGAAGCAAATTTTTCCTTTCAAAGCAGTGTAGCCTCCACAGGATAAAGTTTAACATTTTACATTGAGCAGAGGGAAAAATTTACAAGAATTTAAACTGTACCATAACATCTCTATAAAACAAAATAAGTGCAGAACTTCTTATTCACGTTTAACTGAGGTGTACAAACTTCTCCCATATAATTCCAGACACTTGAATGAGGTGTCTGTGGAGGAGCTTGGCTGTCCTACGCTTGCTCTCCACTTGCAAATAGACAGAAATAAATTTCCTAAAGTGTGATAAATTCCTGTCCTCCCCCACCACCCCAAACCAAAACCTTTCCTTCCCCACAACCTCTCAGTGAGATCGGGAGGCATACATGAAATTTCCCTCCCAGTTCTTGATTTATTATCTACATTGAGACAAATTATTGTTGCTTTATAAGAACACAGTACTGGAAGCAATGCCCTGGGCTATCACATCAAGACAGTTCTCCTCAACTCTCTGTGTTTACCTTCCCTGAAGTATTTGTAGCAAGCAGCCACAGTCCTTCTCAGCCCTCATTTGGCTAGTCCAAACAAGCTGGGGTCCTTTGTTCTCTCCTTGTAAGACAACTCTGCATTTTCCTGATCACTCTAGTAGCATTTTCTTGGCACACGCTCCAAATTGAATTAATCCTTTTCAATTACATTGACCCAAAATGCACACATTGCTGGAGGTATGGCTTCATTTTGGCCTTATACAGCAGCAATAATTCTTCCAGGTCCACTGGAAATACTTGGTCTCACACTTCTTTGCGTCCTGGTTACATATTTCATAATGGTGTTGCACTGATGAGTCACAAACCTCCTAAGTTAGGTAAACAGACATCAATCTGTCTTCTTCATTCGTGTTTCCATGGCAGATCTTCCAGCTAGTCATGCCTGCCCCTGGGCTACAACAGTCTTAATGGAACAGGCAACAAATATTTTTGGCCTGGCTTCACTAGCTGAGATATTAAACACACATTAACACTGTTGTTTTAGCCCTGCTTTCTTAGGGGCTACTTTCAAGCCTCCTCCAGGATTATCCAGCCCAGTTCAGAAGCACATAACTCGGAGCAGCACAGGGCCATAAGGCTCACCTGGCTCTCCCCTCCAAGAGTAGCAAGAGGCTGCCAGAACTTTGTGCTGTCTTTTCTTTTTTCTTTTATTTCTGAAATATTTTCTTCAGCTTGCCAGAATGACTGAAACCAAGAAATACCAACAGTTTAATGATACAAAAGGGTTCAAATTAGTGTCTGTCTTGTTTTTCTCTGTAGTTTAAGGGATCAATATTAATGAAGAGAGAAGCTATAAACATCACTAATGAGGATGAAGTGCAGTATCCCCCACGTGAGCTGCAAGAGCTTGAGCTTGCACCAAATGAAGATGACACCCACTATTAAAGGCTGCATTTTAATCCAGCCACAATAATAACAGTGAAGTTAGTGCTATTGGTAAATTTTAATAGACGATGTCTTACAAAAGCAGCCTACTTGAAATTCAGCCCAAAGACTAAATTAAAGTCCAAACCCTAGTCAGTTAACTGGGCTATAACATGTGAAGAATTGATTTTCTTATTTTCAGCTGTCAGACCTGCTGCAAAGAATGAGTTTTAATTCTGGGGATGTTATTAAACTCCTTGCTTAACTGGCAGAAAAATGGAACCGCCAGGCAGGCGACAGTGGTGCGGCTGTCGGAGTGAATGACACCTGTCAGAGTATGATGAATGACCCTCTCTGCCCCACAACCCCCCGCTCTGTCACTCAGGTGAGGGCCATTAATCTTCATCGAGGGCCTGTCAGGCCAGGCAGCCACGACGACAAAACGTCTTCTCGCGTTTGCCGCCACCACGCACGTAACAATGCGATATTCTTTTTGTCACAGCAACGCCGAATTAGCATAATTTATGATGACTTCCCTCCCCCCGAGCCCCCTCCCCACCCAAAACCCAAGTAGGGGAGAGATGCGATTAGACAGATGGAGGGTAGGCCCAGCCTGCCAGCCCTGGAGCCCCCCGCAGTGCTTGATGAGGAGTGGAGCATCTCTACAAACCAATCAAAAAGCTGGCAGTTCAATTACAGAGTAATAAAGGGACATTCATCATTCAATTAGGCACCTGTCATGGTTTCACAAAAGGGAAAACTTCTAACCTGAGACTCCAGGGAGAAGATGCTACAACCAGGAGGCAGAGAAATAAATGAAAAAAGGACAAAGTCAATTACTGGCCAAAGCAGACAAAAGGAAATATGTTAAAATAAGGGAAAAGTTATCCCTGGGCAAAAATCAGAAAAGTTACATGACCTTACATAGATTGTAAAGGGCCAGCATTAAAAGAGCTACGCCACGCTATTCTGTGACATGCACGCTACCAGATTTCCCCCCTTGCCAGCTTCAATGAAAGCTGAGAAAGCTGAATGTGATCATGTAGAAAGCTTTAGGGAAATAGGATTGTTGTTTAAAAGCCCTGATATTGCTACTGCAAAAGCGTACATCACACACCAGCTTTAGACAGAACACACCTATTCATCTCAGCTTGTTGCTGTGCCTTGTTTCAAATGCTATAAACACCTGAGGTTATTCTTCCACATCATGTTAGAAACATTAGGAATTCTTCTAACCACCAACAAAAGTAGGTGAACCCTTTTTGAAAACAAACAAACAAAAAAGCAGACATCAAAAACAAACTAACAGAAAGAAATCACTACCATGCCATATAAATGCTAAGCCTTTGGCATGTAGAACAACAAAGAAACTGAGCAGGCTTGCTTAATTCAAAGTTATTTTTTTCAATTTATGTGCTTCATAGTTTGCAGAACCCAGATCTTGAAAGTTACCGAAAATTAGAACGTGGCAGAGATGAGATTGTTTGTCAGGCGGAGACTGGAACTAATGTGGATTTATCCTGTTCTGCAGCTGCAAATAACAGGTAAAAAAATAATAATATTAGATTGCTGAACAGCTGCTTGTGCAATAAACTCTCTTAAGTTGATTACCTGCCTGCTAAGAAGGTTTATAGTAAATTGCGATTCCAACATTAAATTACCAGAGCAGCAAAGGTTGGATTCGGTTGGAACGATGTAAGACTAATCCAAAAATGTTCTGTAGAGGTGATGAATGAAACCCTGTATAACCAGCTGGAATGGGTAGAAAAGTCTAGAGTGTCTTGATGATTTGAATCCAGAAGGGCTGTCTGAATCCTGGTGCCTGCTTACACAGAGAGCACAGAGCTACAAGGAAACCTCCATTTATCATTTTATGAGCGTAACACTGCATGTCTCCTCATTCCCCTGCTCCATCACAGTAAGCCCAGGAACATGCCACACAGCACAGCTATAAGGTTTCCAGGAGACAAGCTAGTTCCTGTGTGGGGTTGCAGTTTAACATGTGGATCTGTCACCTCACTCAGACGTGGGTCACGCTGCAGCTCTGAGTGCTCGTGTCACAACAGAGCGCAGGATTTACACCTCCAAATCGTGCTCATGATTTTCAAAATCCTACCTAAATGAGTTCTTATAATAATTAGGGAACTCATGGCAATTAGGTAACTCTTTGGCAATATTTTATCAATTAAGGAGGAAAAGATATTGTCAAATAAATTTGCTTGGGTTTGGCACACGGCTAACTCCAAACATCAGCAATTATTTACAGCAGTAGTCAGAGCTGATCTTCCCGGAGAAAGAAATGGAAATCACCATTCTGCAGTTTTTTTCTCTACAAAAGGATCTAAATCCACGACAGGGTGCAAAATAACGCGAGCAATTGATCTGTGTGCTGAACATTTCGTCCCATGCCTTTTGCATTTGCATCCCAGGGCCTAATGAAGTTCTGATACAACATAACAAAGAGGCTAACAATGCCTACATACCTCGCTCACAGGGGTGCTGCAGAGATCAATCTGTTAAGGTTTTAAACTGGCTTGGAGAAGAAACGTGCTACATAGCATAAATACTGGCTGTAGCTTTGCGTGCTGTCTTCATTACGCTGCTTTGAAAGAGTCACCATGGACTATTGCATAAGCTTTCCCATAACACCAGGCAGGGGATTTATTTTGTTTTTCCCCTTGTGGTATAAATACATTCTAAACACAAGCTTGCAAAATCCAGAAGGTGGAAGGAAAAAAAAAAAGTACCAAAATTGCTGAACCACAGAATTTATAACTCCTTCCCTATCCTTTCCCTTAGAAAATACAGTTTATCAATACAGTGGTTGCCTTTGAGATTAGTTGCAGTGTCAAGATTTTCAACAGAACAGAGGAAAGGAATGGTGCATGTGACTCAAAGGTGTTTGATGGTATCAGTCCTTGAGGTTTTGTGCAGTTCCACTGCTGCTGTGCAATGGTTCAAAAAATTGAAAGCCAAGTGTCCAGGGACTAGGTTACAAAATTAGCAATTTGTTGTTCCTGCTTTGATGTCAAACAGAAAACAAACAGAAATGAAATCCCTTTCAGGAAGTCTAAAAATAACTAAATAAAACAGAGTTAAAAATACCACAATTGGTTTCAGATGCAGAGCTGCAATTATCAGGCTCCAAAACATCCAATTTGCCTTCTCTCCTGCACAAGCATACATTATAAACAACCTGGGAACTCAGACACTGAAGGCAGGGATTCTCAGAAGTGCTGTAGGAGGGACAATTTGGGGGCAAGTCAGGGCAGGGAGGGTAGAAGGGAAGAGTATGTCGATATATTCCTAGTAGGTCTCTACTATTTAAAATTCTGATTTGCCATATAGACTTCTATATAGTGTCACAATAACTTTCTAAATACTGCAAATCAATTAAGACATGCATAGATGATGCTGAGTTTATAATATGGTAGCCTTTAACAAAACAGGTTTTCCAGGACTATCATATCAGTGATCTGGTTTATTAAGTCTTAATAAATGCAGCACTTTTATCCAAATGCCTCAAAAAGCAGAGTTTACCTATCTCATTCCTGTAGATACTGTGCAGTTGCCTCAAGAAACACCATTTCCCTGGGAAGAAGAGCTACCAGGGGTACATGTCAGCAAATCCACAAAAGGAAAACGAGGACAGAGGGAATAAAAAAAAAAAAATAATAAAAAAAAAAGTAATCACGTTGAGACAAAAAGGGAAGACAGTAAAGTAGCAGGACGATAGCGGGATGAATAATTGATGAGCTGGTGGTTTACAAGGGAGTTTCATTAATATTATCCTGCAGGTTCATTAACCACTGTCCCAGACTCATCTTCGAAGGTTCCTCCTGAGTTTTGATTAGGTGCTGCAAGTCTTTTGCTTAGACATCAGAACTTCAGGCCTTCGATGATGACAACCATTTCGTCAGGTTCAGTCCCTTCAGCCAAGCACCTTTCGGAGCTGTTTTCTATTCCCCTCCCACTAATCACAGGTCCCTAACCATGACAGCAAGTCTTAGTAAATAATATATCAAGATAAATGATAATTGTTCTGTTTTAAGTGTCTCCTAATGAGCATCATAAATTAAAAATTAATATTGCAAAGACTGTATGAATAGCATCAACGCCATAAACAGAGCAGCAGGGATCAAGAATGCAAATGAAAGTGAAACGCTCCCTTATCCGCCCCCCTATATGAAAAAAAGCCAGCAGACTGTTAGGCATTACAAAGCTAATAAATGGCTTTAATGTAGTTCTGTAACAGGCAATTTCTCCTTAATCTTCCCTTCACCTTCCAATATTTGGCTCTTCTGTGTTGTGAGATTCGTTGACCTTTTTTTTTTAATTTCTCTCTCTTTAAACCATCTCTCAAGAACTGTTTGTTTCTTGTGTGATGCAGTAGTAATCTCAAATAAAAGCGTACTGCTACAGCAAAAAGCTAGAGAATGGGCTGGTTAACAGATTGCTGGCCCTGATGATCATGCAGAAAGGCTAAAGTGATTTGGCAGTAGCCATTCTGTTGTGTGACGTCGCTATTATCGTTGTGCCTTCTATTCAGAGAGTGCATTCAAATAGTGTCTTTTTCTGGGTGACTGAATAAGGTACACTTAGCTATGCCCTTGTACCTCCAAGTTTAAGCTAGAAAGAAAGGAGGCAGCTGGAATTCTTACCCTTCCTTCTTCCAAAGCCTTAGTGTATTCAATGTAGATGTAGCAGAAATATTTGCACAAGCAATGTTTGCCTCCTTTTCCAATGGCTGAACTAATCTGTAGCTGAATCCCACCACCTTTGGTTTTGTAAATAATGAAACCGATCCTTTTGAAGCAAATGTCTTTGGATACTGTACTTGTATCATCACGGCACTAATTGTTCCGAGACAGTAGATAAGGTCATATTTAGAGAAACAAATAACATACAAAGTTACTAAGCTATGAATGACATGAGGTACAAGTTCATGAAGGAACCTGACACTAAAGGGAAATAGAACACTTTGATAATTGATTATTTAGTTACCTAGCAAATCTTCTAGTCCATGACCATAGTCACCAATCAACCAAGGGTTCACAATCATCCAGCATAGACTGGATCTCAAAAAATGCCATTTCACCATTCATTCTCTATTTTTTTTCTATTTTCTTGCTTGCCTTTCTGACCTGTCAACTGGCAGCTCTGAGGTAAGGAAAAGCAACAACCAGTGCACTAGCCTGTTCCCTAAATTATACCAGATACGGGAATAGTAAGTTTAAAGAAAGAGAACATAAGTTATACATTATGAAGAAAAGCAATTACTGAGAAGAGGCTACTCGTCTGTCTCCATCATTTTTAAGCCTAAAGCAATGGAAGTGCTAGTCATTGCTCTATAATTAAGGCTGAAGTCTGCATTTCAAAGAAGTTCAACTTCTTTCCATGATGCATTCCCTACAAACAGAGCATTTGTTCTTTAAAGTACAGAATGACTTTTGAGAATTTATAAATATTTCACTTCAAGCTCACTTTTATGACAAAATTAAGACACCCTGTGCCTTTTTATTGTCCCAGTTGAAATTAGTACTAGAATAACTCAGATTTGAAATATCGCAGAAAAAAATCATAACAAACATTTTTTCTAGAGCAAATGGTTCTCTTACCTTTTCTTGGATACTATCAGACAAGACTGAGACTCCTCTTAAACAAGACTTCAATGATATCAGACATAACTAAACTAAACTAAACTACTTCTCCATTGTTAAAAGTTTTTTTCTAAGTAATTGTTGTTTATGCTCTCCTAGTGTTAGGAGCTTCCTTGGTGGGAGACTCCATTTCTTCCATCTCTTCACCTTAACAAACCCTTGCCTGGGTTTTTTGCCTTGGAAGTTTAGGCAGAAGCACAGGAAAAGCCATTAAAAGCAGAGAGTCATTAAAAGTTGGAAACTAATTTATCTTTTAAATCCAATTTCATCCCCTTTGGGACAACAAACAGCAAAATCCATTAACCGTAATTGTATGGTTATCTCAGGGCATCACTGGAGGGAAGAATTAGTGTTATTCCAAATTTCAGGAAGCCTGGGTTTGTTTTAAATGTGAGTTTAATTCTAAGGTACTTGGATTGGTAATTTTGGTCTTTACTTAATTAAAATACTACTGTAATGTCAATAACCTTTAGATTACTAAGTCAGTCAATTCACAGTGAACTCTTTAATAAGCTGGTGATAATCACTGCAGCTACACTTAATGGATCTATGCCAAATCTACACCAGCTGAGGATCTGGATGTGTCTATTTGCTCTCTTGACTTTTTTAAGTTCATGCAAACTTATGATCATTATACCCAAGTGCAATTCTTTTTTATAGACAATGGGTTTTTCACTGGTGCCCTCAAGTTTGATCTGTGTTGAAGACACCTGCTCTCAAGGCAGTGAACTGGGACCACCAACTCATTTCATAAAGGGCCACCGAGCAGCTGTCACATGGTAGCAACTCCCAGGCAGTACTGACCTGTAACAAATCTGAACTACTGACCTAGAGGTGAAAGGCTCTATATCCAATTACCAGTCCCCTGAGTGAGACACGACTAAGATTTGTCTTCAAAACATAGATAAATACACACAAAAAAAAGCCCCTGAAATTAATGAAATAATACACAAATTGCATCGTTGTTCATATTTTGCTATACACTAAATCTTGAAAATCAAATATACCATTGACACCAGCAGATTTTCTGAACTCTGTGCCCATGCCTATTAGGAGGGATAGACTGAAGAAATATTTCCCCTTCTTTTCTCTCACATCCCTAATGAAAAATAAGAATATCCACACAAGATTTCCACAAGGAAAAAGTATGGCATATTTCAAGTTCTTCCCCAGGAATGTAAATACCATTTTCTCTAAAAATGGCTAATTTGTAAGCATAAAAATACCCTTATTCTTTGAAGGTAAGTCTTTCCTCTGCTTACAAGTTGAAGAAAAAAAAAAAAAGGCCACTTCATGACTGAGAGCCTGATAAAATGAGCTATAATGCTACTCAGAGCTCAGGGAAGAACACATTTTGTTTTGGTTCCATGTCACTCACGTTATTCTTGACAGTGTCAGTAAGAAGCAGCCAAAGAGCACAATCTTCCTTTATTTTTAGTAATACTAAAGATGCAAGA
Organism: Serilophus lunatus; assembly: GCA_013399895.1. Classification (NCBI taxonomy): domain Eukaryota; kingdom Metazoa; phylum Chordata; class Aves; order Passeriformes; family Eurylaimidae; genus Serilophus; species Serilophus lunatus. The sequence continues at coordinate 94,325 of VXBA01000825.1, read as the reverse complement.
GAATTCTTCTTTTCTTCTCTTCCAAATATATATAATATCCATCTTAAGCAGCAATAATAGAAAAAAGATGCCTTAATGATTTCATCTTGATAATTTACTGCAATTACTACATAATTATATCAACGCCTCTTTATAATTGTGATAGTACAAGCCTTAACTAAGGCATCTCTTAACAAAGGTAAGGAAAAGAGTTACTTGAAATGAGTCACTGAAAGTTCATTTACTCTTTTAGGCTTCAAATCATGCCACATGTAGCCTTCTGTGTCTAGGTAGACGCGGACTGCAAGCTCCAGGCTGAGTGGCAGCTTGCCATCCATCTGCCCATCTTGCCAGCATCTTCCTCTGTCCCACCCAGGAGAACAGGAGTTTGGTAGAAAATATGCTGATATGAGAGCAAATGAACAAAAAGTCTGTGCAAGTCCTAATTTCAAGCAGCAGCTTCAAACACCTTTTTTGAAACCCCAAGCAGAACATGGTCCGTTGTTACCATTTCTAGCAATTTCTACCACAACAGCTGTCCCTGCTTGTAACAATGAAGGCACGACAGTGGAGTCACTTTGCCTAATGGAATCCTTTTTGTGCACTTGGCAGAGATTTTGTCTCACTGTAGCCCACTGAAGTGCTCACCTTTATAGGCATGGAGGACCTTGAAGGCAGTAGAGCCAGCCCACAGATGAAGGAAAGCCCCAAGGCTTAGCACAGGGTTGGGACCCCAGAACCAGTCCTGAGCATGCCCTTGCCTTGCTGCAGGGCTCTAGGCAAGTCTCTTCCCAGCTTTCCCTTTATTGAGAAAGCATAAGGGCATGAGTATCCTGTGTTTTGGATTCTGTGTCTATAAAAGCTGTACAACGCTATTACTTAAAGAAAGAGGCACTCTGAGTGCACCGGAGAACTTCCCTGCCCCCTGTGAGTGGGACCACTTACATAACACAAGTGAAAAGGACAGAGAAACTCCCTTTTGTGACTTTTGTGCACTCTAATGTACTTTGCATTCATTTCCAGGGTAGCAGTAAGCAACGGCGCTGAAATCTCAAGGGAAGGATTTTATTTTTCTTAACAACCCTTGTGGATTAGCCTGGAGTCTAACTTGGCCCTTTCAGGCTCCACGCTGGGATCAGCATTTGCCCCTCAGAGGGAGCTGACCATGACGTGGTGCGTTAGCTCTTCAACAGGAACCGTGTAATCTCCCTCCTGCACTTGCACAGCTGTCAGGAGGGGGCTTGAAGTGAAACCCAATACAGTGGTGCATCAAAGAGCCTAGTGCTCCCTGTACTGCCATATCAAAACTAAACTTGAAATTATGGTTGTATGTTTAGTCCCCTCAGATGAAAGCACAGTGAAGAACATTCAATAACAGATGTACTACGGATGCTTGCTAAGAAATGGTGTTGCTCCACAAACCATTTTTTGTTGGGAATCTATCGCATCCAGGGTGATTTGCACTTTAAAATGTATCACTGATGTGCAGCTGTTTAAGCATGAGTAGCAGACCCTCCTTTAACATTTGTATACCTTCACATGGAAAGCATTTGCAAAGCTGACTTGTGCATTAAAGTGTTTTAAGACAGACACTGAAACAGAACACATTGGTTGTAGGCCCAAAATTAGATTCTCCTCTTTTGCCATTTTTAAAGTTTTGGTAAGAGCTGATAGTCTCTTTGACATCTCATCCCTCCCAGAGGGGTGGCAAAGTTTCCTTAAAGAAATTTATCTTCCTTGGTATCAATTGTCAAGAATCAAGCATCCTACCCTTTCTCTCCAGACTATAAAGACAGTGGTTTGGATATATCCCAGCTAAAGAAAGATGAGATGTCATGCAAGCAGCACTTACTGACTACACAATGAGAAGAGATAGTAGAAAACTAGTCTTGACAAGACTCCTAACTTCTAAGCACCTAAAGCTTCATATGCAGTAATCGGATCTGTTTCTACACAGTATTAACTCCATGCCAGCACCCACAAAGTGAGTCACAGAAAGCCCAATACCGTATACACCAAAAAATCAATGCGAGCTGGATCAGTCCCTCAAAAGCCAGACGGTTTGCTTTATTTTTAAGGAAATGTATTGGCAAAAATCACCACCGTTGGAGTTGGGGGGGAGAAGGAAATGGGGTGTCTTTCAGCCTGCCTAATCTATAAATCAAACACATTTTCCCCCAAATAAATGTATCAATGAATGGCCATTTTAGAACTGATGTGAATCAGTCCAGAAGGAATAATTTTTTAAAAAGTTGTTAGTGAATGGAAACAGGTGGCTATAATTTGAGTTAAACTGAAACCTTAACTGTAGCGTTTGCTATCATGAACACTATAACAACAGATGTACAGTTGCACCTTGGGATGAATTCATTATGGCCTGAGAAACATAATCATGCCATTCAGACCATATTTTGTCCATATGCTCATGTGGTTTACACCCCTGGTTTATTGGCATTGTACTTGGTTATATAGCAGGAGACTCCCAGGATCATAATTTGCACTTACTGTTACTGTGCAGGAGAATCCCTTTGTAGCATGGGCTTCCCGTTAAGGATCAGACTTCCTTTCAGAGCAGGGAAGAAAGGCCTGGGTCACAGCCTTTGTGAACACTGTCAGAACTTAACATCACTTGGGAAGTTTTTCATACAAGAGGCGTCACATACCTCAAAGAAATAGAAAGAAAAGAACTTGAAGAGTACAGGAGCTACCGTTCACGACATTTTACTGTTATAAAAATGTAGATTATACTGCTACCTTATCCTGTAATTTATGGGATGAATATTGTAATTCATTGAATGTCACGACTTATCTTTTATTCATATAGTTACTATTCCATTACCAGAGAGGGAGGTTTGTCAAAGGTTAATTATTTTAAATAGCTCAGGCAAATTTATTTTGATTTGTACAATTTTTTTGAATAATCAAAGGACTATATATTCATACTGCCTTATGAAGGTTCATTTTTTAGAAAATTATACTCTTTGATGATAGTTAGATTAAACAAATGCTTTTTTAAGGCCCAAACGCAGATTCTTTCAACTTTAAATGTAAAGAAGCTAAAAAAAAACTGGCAATGTTTTTTTTCTCCTCCTTCAGTTGTACTGTAAAAAAATTCCCTAGCAGTCTTAGACTGCTGAATTATCCTTCCCTCCAGCAATCTATTTACAAGGAAAGAGTATCTTGCCACACTCTCAAGACCTCTGTCCCTGGGGAAAGGACTATTCATTTTAATTGCTTCCAAAGCACCTAACACAACAGACTCTTGATTTGTGCTTCAGCCATGATAAAAAATAAGTAGTACCATAGTACTGAAGTACTTATCATTCAGAAGTTGCCTACTTGTTCTGTACCTCTTGGTTCCTAGAGGTGCTCAGTTGTTAACCATTCAGGCAGCCCTTCAGCTTCAAGCATCTGTGTTAAAAGCACAGGTTTTGGAATTGATCAGCAGATCCATCTAGGTATGAAGTGCTCTGAACACACAGAGCCAAATCCCAACACTGTGCCGCAGGGTTACCTGCTTCTCTGCTGACCCACAAGAGAAGTCCTGTCAGTACTTGGAAAAATACATCCAGTAGGAGGCTGTGACATGAACTAATAACACCAAGATGACAATGCCCCAGTAAAGTTTTTTTAAACACAAAACTCCTTCTGAGAAGATCGAAATCACTTTGCCTATTTCTGTGTCTGTTTTCCTATAAGAAAGTGGAAATATTGATACTTAACCCCTAGGAGCGCTAGAAATCAAATCCATGCACAATCAAATGCTGTGAAGGCCTTAAGCAGAAAGTGCAAAGCAGATGTTCCGAACCATTTTAAAAAAATATAATTACTATTCTTATGCTGAACTTCTGATGAGCCCACTGGATCTTCAATAGCAGGGAGGATGATCCTTGAGATACCTTCGTCTGGACACTTTTCTGCACTTTGTGTTGGCATTTAAGTGTAGTAAAACCTGCTGTTGAGACAGAAATGCTCCTTGAGAGGGTGCAGTGTCATAGCAAGGGAGGCATAACTGGTACATCAGCACCGCTGTGCATTGGAAGTCCATACCACACAGCAGGCCAAGAGCAAAGGGTGAGGTACAGTGGGGATCAGACTCTTCTGAAGAGGGCTGCGCTTCCAGAAACTTGGATACAGCAAGCAGACAGTACCCCTAAGGGCAGATTCAGACCCTGTGCTGCAGGATGAGATCCCTACAGAGCACTACAACATCCCTGCCAGTCTCCATCCATCCCAGGGTGCAATAACAGTCAATTCATCCTCCTTCCACGTGAGGCTGTAGGGAACATGGCACAGACAGGGATAATTTGGGGCAACAGGGAAGAAAACTGTTCCTGCCACCCACCTTGCCTTTAACCCAGCTGCACTATCCTCCTGGAGATCTTCAGCTCCCCCATCTGTGGGGCTCCCTGTGGGGGAAGCACACAAGTTTCCTGGCCTTGGCCACACAGCACCATCAGGACTTCAATGCCAGCTTTCCCGGGCTCCTTCCCAACTCACCACCACCTCCCTCACGACAGGCAAGGTTGCATTTGAATTCTGTCTGTCCTCAGACAATATTGTGCCTTATGGGCCCTCTGCCAGCATCTGCTGTGGCTTTACCCAGAGAAGACAACAGTCTAAAAAATCTGCCTCGAGTTACCTCGAAGCCTGGTAGCTGGAAAATAAAGCAATGTCCTATTTTTCCACACTCCCCCAAACCTTTGTGTTTCCATACAGCTCGTGGACAATATTGGGGGTGGGGGGAGAAAAAAAACAAACTCCGGGGAAACAGCTGATTAGATTCTGGCAAGGCGGACCAAACATCTGCTTCAAACAAAAGACATCTGCATATTTCACATTTATTTTTCATAATTTACAGAAGCAACCTGCCAAAATTCAGCAAGGGAGAATAAACTAGCACATAATTAGCTAAAGTTTGCTTGCTTTAGAAGTTATTAGCATGAAGCCCAGTAGCTCACCTGGGAGGACATCAAGGAGTGTAGATAACTACAGTTTGATTTTGTAAATTCAATTTTCGATCTGGTGTGCCAGCCCAAAAAACAATGTTGCCATGCCAATTAACACAAGCCAGCAAATGGCCTGATGTCCCCATGTCATACAGTATACAGCTGCCTCAAAGGCATTGATAACACTGTTTATTAAATAAGGTTCTATTTGACAGACGTTTTTTGCTCCAGCTTATGTGGTACAGAAGGCTGCAGGTTGAAGAGAAGAAAAACTTTTTTTGTGCAAAATCAGGAGGTATACTATGTGCAGCGTGTGTAGATGGCAAAACAAGTGCTGGAGAAGAAGGCATGCAAATTTTTCAAGGCAGTCAAAGAGTCTTCTGTAAAAAAGCAGAAAAAAGATCCAGGAATGTATATGCTCTCAGTGAGCTACACTTCCTCAACTGAATTTTGTCATCTACTGGATCACAGTACATTTGATAGCTAATACGTTTCCAATTTTAATAGAGTTAAGAAGAATAGCATGAAATTCTGAGGCTTTGAAACTCAGCTTTGAAATCAATAGGTGTTTCACCAAGTATAACTCAGTATTTGGCCTGTAAGGGCAATAAACAGAAACGAGCAGGACTCCAGGATGGGAAATCCTGCCTTTCTAACAAATGGGAGTAGAAAAACTCCTGTTAACTGACACAGACAATGTTATAACTTGGAGTTGAAACAGGAGTTGAAGAATAGGAAAGGGCTTTCTTGGAAACCCTAAATTAAATCCAGGTTCATAAAAGCATCTGTAAATCTTCTGGATGAACCAAGGTGGAGATTTGCTCTTCTCTTTCCAAGGAAGGATTTGTTGTTTCAGACACAAACCATGGGAAACTCACTTGGGCTGAACTCTGCTCCATATTTCAGATTTATTTGAGCCTGAATCTTAGAGCAAAACTCAAGGAGTGAAAACTTAACTGCCAAACAAATTCTGTCAACCCAAAAGGAACAAAAAAGTGCCAAATACAGCACAGCTCAAAAAGACATTTCAAGACCCTTAATCTGGGCTTTATGGCTTGCATCTTTCCCTAGTCAGATGGATCCAGGACTCAAAATCAACACCATGAGCTTTGTGGGAGAGGGGGAAATATATGAGAGAGTGAAATAACACCAGTCAGATCTAGGAGAATTTAGTTCTAAGGTTTTGCATCTGAATGCTGAAGGATTTGGGCAAGAATGGTCACAGGAAGACTGGAGTGGGAACATCATCTTGTGCCAGATTGAAATATTCTCACCTAAACACAGGTCAGCACTCTGAATCACGCCCATCACTATCTAAAGAGACTTTCTTTTTCCTCATGCAGATTTACTGCAAACCAAAATCACTTAATTTCACTATATAAATGACAGTCTCTAACACAATAATCTGTAACATTAACTCATTCAGATGCAGCATTTGAACTGCTGCTAAAGCTGACTATTGCATAACAGCCGACTTGTATGCTGAATTTCAATATCATCATCTTTAAAAGTGAGGAGAACTGATGCATATAATAACAAAATGAACTTCCCAGACAAAAAATTACCTCTTGGCAGAGGCAAGGACAGGACAGAGATCCCACTGCAGTGCCAACAGCCATTACAACATTGCCTTGCCTTTTAAAAAAATACAAAATCAAGAATAGCACAGTGGAACCAAGTGACTGGAAGACTGCATTGCCCCACACTTAGTGTGAGATGCTCCAAAATAGAGACAGATAAATTAAATCTTCGCTCATTTCCAATATGTATTTAGCTTTTGTTTGAAGAAATTCCTAATCTTGTCTGAGTGACTCAAGACCACTGCTGTTGTTCCAGGTTTATTAAAGTAAGATTACTACAAAACCAAACTTCTCCTTTTCAATTGACCATTTTGAAGCAAAAATACAGTTCCAAACAGTTAGAAGCAGCTCACTAAGGATATCAAATTGGTACTCAAAATGTTGGAACTTTTCATTTTGCAGTGAGATCACTGGAAGATTGATCTGCCAGCCGGTCTGTAACCATGCCTGCATTTACATATTTCAGATCCCCCAAATGTTTCACATTAACCATTTTGTCCGGATGTAGCCATTCTGAACAAGCTTTATCTAACTTGAAACTGTGACCCTGCAAGTATCTCTTCCTTCAAACTTGAGTTACTACTTACTGTATTTAAAATGTTCTTCAGCCACTTCATTTAGCCTCATTTAAACACTCCCAGTTTGGTCCACTGCTTTGCTTGAAATAGTCACAAGATGAGCTCCTGTTGCTTGTTCAAACTGCTGAATCTGCCTTGCTGCCAACTCCTTATAGCCACTGCATCTCTGTCAGGATCATGATCTCCAGAAATACTGAAAGACAGAAATAAGTTTTTTCCTCTGCTATGGACATAATACAAAAGGATAAGCCACAGATGAGGACAGACAATATTTGAGCAGCAGTGAATGTGCATTCCCATAGAATGGATCTGTTGCAATGTCTGTTGTGCCTGCGGGATCTTGCAAAGAGCGAAACTATGTGTCTTTCTGGGTCCTTTTCTTAACATTACATTTGATCTCACATAATGTGATTTCATTCTCCAGCTTTGTCAATATTCAACTTGTTCCTTTTAATTACACATATACTAATTTATCATATATATTTTGTTATATTTAATTAAGCATATATTAATGTAGTTTAATGATCTTGCCAGTGACCAAAATTCTCCTGTGGATTAAACAGAAAACTAGGCATTGAACATAAATTTGTACAGTAAATAAACAAAACACAGACAGCCTTGTATGGCAGGAAGAAAAACAAGGCCTACATGGCCAATCTATTTCAAGAATGTTACAAATGGGAAGCATTTACTATTTTAAAAACATTAATCATATACTCTCTCCATTTATTTACTTATCTATGTTCTTCATGTAAATCTTTCTTGAAAGTGTATAAACTCTTTAGAATTATAAACAAAAAGTGAGGCCACATCTGGTATTTCACCTGTTTACACTATAATCACTCAACTTTGCTGAAAGCTGAAGAATTAGAAGGTTTTAATTTCTATCTGCACCTTTTAGCTGGGAGGCATCTATTTCATATTTTGGTATAAAAATATTTGAGTTACCACTAGATGAGGTAAGCTGCAAACCTGCCTATATGCACGCTCTGACCTCATGGATATTTGCCACAGGTTTCTCCACATTTACAAGGCAAAAGGCAACTGGCAATGTACAAAAGCAGTATATGGCTGGGCATCAAAATACTTGACAGGCCAATAAATTCACATCCCAGTACAGCCTATGATGAGCTTTTGACCACATAAATCCTCAATCTGGTGTCACTGTTCCATGTTTTATCTGTTTTGGAAGACTACGGAGGTGGACAAGGTCAGAAAAGAGCTACCATTGCTCAGTGCAATGCAAGTAGGAACTAAGTAGGCTCTGCAATGTCGTGGCTGTATTCCTTCTATTTTTTCTCTTCTGGAAGCTGATTGTAGTTTCCTTTTTCATTGAGATACATTGCACAGCCCAGCAGTTTGCTGCTTTTCCCTAGTTTCACAAAGAAATGGTTGAGTATTGTTTTGGGGTTGTTGGGGTTTTGTTTGATTTTTTTTTTTAATTGTCTTCACAGGACTGGACAGGCTCTCCCACAAGCAGAGATCCTTTGATGGTAGCCAGAAATCACTTCTTGCAGTCTCAGCCCCCTCACCTACTTGTCCCAGGGCTATACCTGGATTATGACTGGACTCAAAACACCAGCCTTTCTTCTCTTCCACCCCAGAAAAGCATGGCCTAGAAAGAATTTCTGTTGTATTTTGCTTGGCACATGGGTTGAGATGAGCACTCTCAAGGTGTGTACAAAAGAGCAATGAAGCTGAAGGGACTGGAGCACAAGTCTGATGAGGAGCAGCTCATGGAGTTGAGGATGCTTTGTTTGGAGTAATGGAGGCTCAGGGGAGACCTTATCATTCTCAGCAACTGCTCAACAGGAAGTTGTAGATGGGTGCTGGTCTCTTGTCCCAAGTAATAGAACAAGAGGAAATGGCATTAAGTTGTGCTGGAGGGGAAGTTAGAATCATAGAATGATTTGGGTTGGAAGAGACCTTAAAGACCATCTCGTTCCATCCCCCTGCCATGGGCAGGGACATCTCCCACTAGAGCAGGTTGCTCAAAACCCAGTCCGACCTGGTCTTGAATCTTTCCAGGGATGGAGCATCCTGAGCTTCTCTGGGCAACCTATGCCAGTGCCTCACTACCCTCTGGGTAAAGAACTTGCAAATAACTAATTTAAATCTCTGCACTTTTAGCTTAGAATGGCATTAGGAAAATAATCTTCACCACTAGGGTTGTCCAGCTCTGGAACAGTCTTCCCAGAGAAGTGGTTGAGTCACCATCCCTGGAGGTATTTAAAAGACTTGTAGATGTGGCACATAGTGACATGGTTTAGTGTTGCACTTGGCAGTGCTGGGTTAACGGTTGGTTGGACTCAATGACCTTTGTCAACCTAAACAATTTTATGATTCTGTAAGAACTGCGAGAAGAAACAATTACCAGTGATGTACCCTGCTGGCATAATACAGATATTTCAGTGATGCCACATCCCTGTCCTTCTACAAGTTCTTCCTTTACTCACTATTTGAAAGCAGAGAAGCCATTAATAATAAGAAAAAATTGTTTCCCGCTATGAGGAAAAACATTTCTTATGAGCAATTAATATTCTCTGCACTCTCATAGACTTCAAAAAAAAGCCCTACACAAGTCCAATATTGTTTATTTTGTTCCCTCCCCAGAATTCTGCTCAAAGTAAAGGCCAGTTTTCAACTCATGCAAGAAGAAAATGAAGTAATGCATCACTACGACATGCCCACAGGGCCCTTTCTGTTCTCATTGGCGCCACAAAGCCAGGTGAGTATAAGCCAGGTGAGTATCAGTGGTCATCCTACAGGCCTTCTCACTATAGGCAGCAACAAAATGGCACAGACAAGTGCAGCAGTTTAGCTGGAGATTATCCACAAAGGCATGTGTGGCCAAGTCAAACCCACTGAAAAGCTTCACATTTTTACATCCTTGAGATCTTGTATTCTGAGCTTTAAGACTCCATGTGTTATACAGAGGACTTGGTTTTACACACCAACAGGTAGCAAGCTTGGCAGCTAAACGTAAAATGACGCTCTGAATTGCCATGCACTTGATCCTCTCCCAGACTTCTTTGGCCACGCAAAGCCCAGAAATGTATTTACATACATAAGGCTCACGGAGATCTCCTGCAGCATCTCACCATCTTGCACAGCAATAATTATTCTTCGCTTCTCCACTGCACCCACAGGGCTATTGCTAGGCTAAAACAAATCAAAAAATGGCAAACATACCTTTTCAGAGTTAGCACTAGTCATCTTAGAGCACAGACCTAGTCTGTTTTGCCAGCAGTGACAACTAGAAAATTCAAGAAGAGGCAGGGTTGTAGTTTTCCATCTTCCCCAAAGTGCATTTAAGATATAAGAGGAAAAAAAAAATCTCTTAATGATAACAATATCCATGCTGATCAGCTCTTGTGATATCTTTTCCACTTTCTCCCTGAAAGCACTGGGCTAAATTGCCAAGATTATTAAAAAGGGCAGCCAGCTCTGGTTTGCAACATAGCAGCTGTCTCTATTGAGAGGCAATCCTCTCAACACCAATCCAGTTGAAGCTCAAAGGTCAACTCCAGTTTAAAAAGAGGTGCAGGTACTGGGCTACTTTCTTTGGCAAATACAGTGACCAAGGCTCAGATCCCCTGAAATCCGACTCCTCCTGACCAGAGGATATGAGTGTTAAACAGATCTACATCTTGATCTATAAAAACAGCACCTCCAGGAGTAAAAGGCCTTCTCATATGCTGATCTGGTTGTGGTAAGGGTGTCATCTGTTCATAAATACTCCTTGGAGACTTGCTATGCAACCACTCATCTGAACCAAATCCGTTTGGACTCCAGAATTTTCATCACAATATCTCAAGCTGCTGTTGCAATATACACGAAACAAAGAGGATTTTTTTCTCCTATTGCAAGATCTCTTTTGGTCAAACTTGAATAAAACCATCACATATTGATACTTCTGTAAGATCACAAACTGAAATGAACACCAGCTGAAGAAAAGGACAATGGCTATGCCAGATGACAAATTGATATAGTCATCATATTCATCAACACCAACAGCAGCCGGTCACTTCCTCCCCTTTGCTGAATTAGCCATGAAGGATTGTTTTAATGATAACAAGAATGTGTTAAAAGCATGTCTCAGTGGCAGTTCAGAGTGAGAAACTCAGAAGCCCACATCTGAGGAGTAAGCAACTAAAAGCAAAACAAAACAAAACTTGCTAGGAAGAATTAAAAAGAGGTGAAAAACACCTAAAAATATCACAGTGCAGTAGGGGAAAAAAAAGTAGATTAAATACTAAAAAGCAGGAACAAGTCTGAGAATAAAAACATACTGCATTATTCAGACTTGTGGAAGAGTGTGTGAACAGAAGTGATGACAAAAGCTACAAAATTCAATATGATCACTTGAAGGGTAGGAGGTTTTGCAAGCAAATACTGCTTTACAGCAAAGGAGAGTCTCAAAATATTTGAAATAAACATAGAAATTTTACACATTGAGTTACAAGCTTGTTTATAGGCTTCACGTGGTCTCGTTTCTTTGTAATCCTGAGAAGTCAGACAGCTGCATTGTACACATGGCATTTTCAAGTGACAGTGGCATTTTCAAAGGAGAAATCTGTTCAACAATTTGGTAGTTGGAGCTCTATTTTGAGACAAAAGCATCCATATCAATTCCAGTTGAAGGGAAAAAAAATCATACCTAAGGCTTTAAGGATAAAATCATTAAAAAGGGAAATACCTTTTTAACTTTTTTTTAATTACTGCTTTGTCTTTTTAAATTATTGTAAGCAGTTGCCTATATAATTTAAAGTCAGGACATACAAGGAGAAGGCTGATGGTTCATTTTTTTCTAAATAAGGTACAGTCAAAAATAACATGAAGAACTTCAATTAATCATAAAGCAGAAATTTTCATGTTTGCGGGTCTTAGTTTATTTTCTTAACATCTTTGTCCATCTGACTTCTGCTTTCAAGCAACTTCCCAAGTAAAAGCATCACATGAGCCACGTTAAAGCCCCTCTTGCTCTCGGCCAAACATCACCTCAGGAAGTGTGGGGTTTCAGGGGACAAAGGGAAAGGAGTTGCAGAGCAGCAGAAGAGGTCAAAGACGCTCCTGCACTTGGGTTTTCCTCTGCTGTGTTTCCATCACAGCTGCTCCTGCTGTGAATTTGCTGTAAGGTGGGGACCGAAAGTACACCCTCTATGGAACGGGTACAACGCAGCATGGTCGTGCAAAAACTCCTCCAAAAGCCAAACCTGAAGCACCAAATTGCATTTGCACTCCCTTTCTTTGCACCCACCCAGAATTAAGACACCTAGGGCATGATCCAAAGCCCACTGGAAGGACTGCCATAGGCTCCGGACCAGCCTAAAAATCACAAATGCTTCTCTTCAGACTGAAAAGTGTATTGGCGCTTTCCTACATTTTTTTTCAAGCCTCATTAAAGCCACAGGTGTGGGGAAAACTGTTACTAAAGCAGTAACAAAAATATGGACATGGGATGGGGATTTTTGTTCGCTTTTTTAACCTAAATATTTGTTTTGGAAGCACTAGAAATACAGAGGAAGACAAGAGAAAAAGAATTACCTCACTACTGTCATGATCTCACTTCTTATCAGAGCCACTTAGTCTTTTGAGAGGCCTAGGGGCATTCAGGAGAAGACTGAAATACTTTAGTGAAGAATAAGTAGGGAAAAAAAAAGCAAATTATAAATGAAATATCTGTAGCTTGTGCCACTTCTTCCAAAGCTTACTTTATGTTTGGGCCTTCAAACAAGGCTGCCCTTCATTGGCAACAGAAACCCCTCTATGAGGTCCAAGCAGGAGTCTGTCAGAGCTGCCCTTGAGACATTTTGTTTTGCTCTGCAGCAATTCTTTCAACCTTAAGTCACCGATCCCTCCCCTTGTAAAAATACTTTCTTGCAACCTGTGGTGACCCCTCAATTTTTACCTGAACTTGATTCAGCTCTGAAATACACAGCATATTGCTCAAACGCTCCCAGGGAAACTCGTGGTGGAAAGAAGTACATTCTTCCAAATCCACAGCGGGAATTTCTCAGGGAAACCAAAAGGGCCCTGGACATTTCAGGAGTCAGTCATGGTTAACATTGCTACACCTTGCTTTCTTTTTTATTTCACTGAACACCTATTGCCAGCCACAACTGCCCTCTCCTTCTGGCCCCATACCCAGTGGGTCTTTTTGTGATCTCCAGTAAGCAAACCTCTCCCTTGCTCATAACTGAGATGACCTTGCCAGACACTGCTGTGTAGCATTGAAGAATTTCAGAAAAGAAAGCAGGGAAGTTAAAAAAGTCCCTGTCATTTCCCTTACAGGTGCTGGAAAGAAAGTACTTCTGTGGTCTGGTTTCATTTCATGTGAGCCACACAAGTTTGTCAACAACAGCAGCCAAAATATGTTTTCTAAGAGCACTAATCAAAAGTCCATCAAGATTCATACAAAGACTGACTTCACTAATTTTTAGACCAGGCTAACAGATAAACATAGAACTCACAAAAAAATAAAGACAAATTTTAGTGTAGGCCAGACCTATTAAGAGAAATTTGCAAACCCCAATATTTTGCAGTATTTATTCCTTTGACTCTTTCAGGACTAGGCACTTCCCTTAGGGAAGAACAATTTCATACAGTACCATGCAGTGGATTCTGAGAGCTTCACCAAGTGATTCTACAATCACCAGAAACTCTCTACACCACAGGGAAAAGGAAATGAAGGTTCAGTCTTTTACAGGCTGAACTGCCAGAAGAGCAAGCAGAAAAGAGTTTTCACTGAAATAGTTTCAGTCTAATCCAATTAAAACTTTCATCATTCTTCATCCTCCATGTAATCCTCTAGGTCCCTCAAACTGTTACATCAACACAACCTTTAAATTAACTGGAGTAGAGCGTAAAAAAATAAAAAGGTGTAGATTGTCAGTTTTGATAATTTTTGGAAAACCTATCTGGACACAAGAATCACCTTTAGAATTACTCTCTCAAAGCTTTATATTTGTGTTCTGCCATGGATATTTAGGCACATTTGCACTATTAGTGCTCAAGGCTGAACAGGGAAGAGAGGTTTGAGCATGATCATGTACTCTAGCTTGACATTTTATTTCTTCACCAATATTAACTTGGTGCCCGAAGTCCATTTCATTTTTCTTATTCGGTGACTAGGCAGACAGCACAGTTGTTTACAGATAGATTTGTGAGGTCTTTTTGTGCAATACATCTCCCATCACACAGACTGGAACAGTATTGCAATGTAGTACTTGGGGCGGGTGTGTTGTAGTGCTCCAGGGCCAGATTTGCACTTTTACTTGGGCACCTTGATAGTTTTGCAAAGATGGTCCAAAGTGGTTAATAACAGAGAAAAATTCGTTCTCTGCATTCTCTGCAACAACAAGACAGAATTTGCCAGCTCCTAACAGAAGGAACTCCTATTGTACAACATTGTTTTTTCATTATTTTGATCTCTAAGCAGGTATTTTTCTCAATTCAGAAATCACTTTCCTGCATCTGATTTTTAATAGTTTCTCAGAGCCCTGAGTACATATCTGCATGCAAATACACTACAAACTCAATTATGACAAACATTAACTTAAACATCTCTTTTCTTATATGAGATAAGGGAAGGTCTAACTTTATGATCATTTTTGATCCCACTGAAACCACTAAGGTCTTGTTATTTTGGTGGGAGGGAGAACTCTCCCCTTTAGCAAAGGTTTCTGATCACAACTTTTTCCCATTCCCCACTCCCCCCTTCCCCCAAGGAAATATTAATTTACTGGCATGCCATAAACACACTTTTGCATTTGTAACAAAAATGTAAATTATTCAAGGCAACAGTAGAATCTTGTGTGTTCTGGCAAAATAATTGCTTTTCATCAGGGAGACAGTTTTGGCTGAGGTCTAGAATACAGTCTATTCCTTGGCACTAGGGATTTGAAACATCTTTGGGAAAATGCAGACCTGGGATACCTGCCTAAAATGGCCCAAGAAATATTTGCCTTACCAATAAAAACAGAGGCCCACTTAACTATTTCCCCTAAAGGGCAGGTATTCATCTAATCACATCTGGAATCCTTTCCAACTTGGTTCCTACAGATAATGTTGCTCTGTCATGATCTGATGGTTTAATCCTAGTTATTACACTGCTTATTCTAGTTCATAATAAAAAAATGTGGACAAATGCCTGGCTGTCAGTGCCCCAACCTCAGAGCAAACACTGTGAAGTGGGCCCCCTGCTTTCTCTAAGCAAACAGGGAAGGCCATTTGGAATTCAGGGTTTCAAAGAAAAGCTGCCAGATCTAATGAAAATATTGGTAAATTTATGAGGGTGGGGTTTTTTAATCCCTAGACAACAAAAAACCAGAAACACAACAACAAACCCCAGCCTTTACAAATCTAGTTTTACTTACTATGCATAAAGTTCTTTTCCATGGTCTCAGCAGACAAAATATAACACATACATAATGCATACATAATGTCTGAACCAGCTGTGATATACTTTCCCTCAAAATGTTTTTAACAAAAACCGATTTGTTAACAGATGCATCAAGTTCTTCGTGATTTTACAGGGAAAATAAAAAAAAAATCAAAACCACAATTCCAAGTCCTCATTTCCCAATGTTTCATTAAAACCAAATATTTTTAGATCCAAACGATAAAGCTTTGCCAGCAGCCTCTGCTGACTAATAAGCCATTTTCTGTTGAAAACACAATATTGATGTGAAAATTGCCAACTAGCTTTTTTCAAAATTATATTTATATAGCTATAAATAAAACAGACATACCAGATAGACAACACACCACATGTGAAAACAAATTGAACTCAGTATAGCAAGAGGTTTCCATTTCCATCAGCACAAACCTGAACCTTGTCCACACATTCCACAGCATGGGACTGGATGGATTTGTCGAAATCCAACTGCACAGCCCAGAAGTAATCCACGGCACGATTCATTCCCTGCCGAGCCATATGAATGTGTACTAATTTGGTCACAAAAGAAGATAACCTCTAAAAAAAATCATCGACTTCAAATAAAGTCTGAAACATTAATTGCAGACTTCAGACCTCTGATTTCTGGCCCCACGTGGAATTTTTATTTCAGACTTCAAGGCCAAGGCTATCATTTCATTACTAGCCGTCCTGTTCCTTCTCTACAAATGTGCTTCCCCTCATAGTTTGTTCATCCAATTCATTCATCACAAACAGGCATGGAAAAGACTACAGCACTACTGCTTGGAGGCTCTACTCCAGACACTTTGACAATGGCTCAGGTCTCAATTCCATCACCATGCCAGACGATTTGGAGATGTGGAAGCTAACAAGTCAGAACACCTATATGAAAAAATAGTCAGGTTTCTATCCAGTTTATTTTCTGATCAGAAGAAAAATTCTGATTTTCCACTCATTACACTATTAATTATTGTTAACAGAGGGAGATGGCAGATAAGAACAGGAGTTCTACTCTTTTCCCTGCAGAGAATTTGATTCTACATATCAGACAGGAAGTGCTTCTTAGAGTTGACTTTATTGGAGGGCTTTGGTTTTATTAACTTTAGAGAAGTATTACTGGATTTTCAATGACACCTGTATCAAGAGGATTATTTGAAGTGATCTATTGATAGACAAGACTGTTTTCCTTCCTCTCAGAAAAACAGCACGTCTAATTGTACGTTCCACACTGAAAAACATCTCAGAGGTCAGGAGTCTGCTCCTAGAAAAGGGTAATTACACATTTTTTGTTGTTTCTCCCAGTAAGACAAGTGCAATACCACAAGAGGGATGCATCCCTGTTCCCATCTCAGAAGCACTGCTGCCTAATCCTTTTGGCCCCTAACCAGTCAGCATAGTTAGAGGTCACTGCAGTGGAAGGAGCTCAACACTACCTCTAAAAGGTCAGTGCTTCTCCTCTAAAAGGGATGAACAACCTATGGGAATAACAAGATTGGAGAACTTTGCCCCTCAGTTAAAGGGCAGAAGACAGCTATCAAGGATCACAGTTACAGCTGAGTGTTCCCAACCTACAGGGCAAGCCTCTTTCTGCCACCAGTTCTGGTCCCCGTCTTCTTCCCAGTCAGGAGATTCAGGTTGCCTTGGCTCCCCGTTTGTTTTGCTGGGATAGTTTCCTGCTCTTTTTGCACAAGCACCCAAGCTGAAGCAAGAGAAACAGCAGGAACACATGGCCAGGAAGTATCAGCAGGCTATTAGATCACCTCATCCATCTTGTGGTACCTCATCTGTAACTGCCTAAATTAGAAATACAGTCTCTTTAGTCCCATACATAATCAAGAGGGAAAGACTCAGAGTGTGATTCAAAATGCCTAGGGTTAGTTCTTTCACAGGAGGTTTCAGAAGCTTCAGCCTTCCCCAGAAGAAGCCTGCAGAGATTAACCTCTAAATTTAGGAGTGCAGATCAAGGCAGAATGATTAGTCCCTAAAGAAAACAATTCTTTAGTCAAATCATCCACTGCTACTGAGATTTACCTAAAGCAGGCAAAATGAAATCAATGCCTAAAAAAACACATCAGGGAACCTCAGGGCAGGAACGACAAAGGCATCCATAAGCTTCACACAGGGTAGTGACATCTTGGCAGCCATCTGGCAGGAGGGGACTCGAGTCTCTCAGACCTGCTAATACCTATTTCCAGCAGCATTTACTCACAGAGGCAGCCGCTGCTCATTTGGCTCCTGGGGCTTCATGGATTGCCTCACCTCCAATGGGGCCAGAATGAAAGAATTTGAATATCAAGTGCATTTTCAGGTAACACATCATATCACCTGCTGCTGGAATAACTTACAAAAGGGAAAGGTATGGATTAGTCCGAGACGAACCCAGACACAGATGCCAGGGCTCTGCATTTCAGGTGGATCAGTTCCCCCCCCCCTTTTTTCTTTTCTTGCTGTTAACCATGAGCATAAAGAATTAGTCATTTGACCACCTCTGAAGGATGTGGTACTGGATTTGAGGAATTCTATGGATTGATTGAGAAGTTGACTATTAATGGGTTTATTAATTGTTTTTATTTTCCCTGCGCTCATCTCAGGTCACAACAGAATGGTCAGGTCTGAAACACCGTGTTAAAGCCAAATCCAACATCCAAAAGTCCTTGACCTTGATCCAAGCCTCAGCCTTTTGAGTCAACGGTAAGACTCCTGCTGGGGTCAGTGATCTGTGCTAATAATCCTGAGTCTTTTTTGGCAATTGCCACCCAAGCGGGCTGCTCCGATCAGAGGAGGACCAAATGCTGCCATGCAGTCCAAACCACATCTTGAAACACAGTACACACCACCACAAATTATGTTTTATTTACTCTTCTAGGAAGAAATACAAAGAATTAGGGTGTGGTGGCAGCGATTTACTGACAAGCTTGATGTGAGCATCTTATGAATGGCTAAGCTTCTGCTGAGTAATATCAACACCACACGAAATGACTTACTATAAAAACTTTTAGACTATGCCATACTACTGTTTCAAAAGCAGTGGCAGATATTTGACAGATGCTCAGAGGTTCGGAATTTCTGTAGACCTAAAAAAGGCAGATTAATGAGCAGATGATGGTGATGCAGTAAAATTGCACAATAAATGAAATTTAGCAGATGGCTCTGCAACTATAAAAATCTCCAGATTCCCAGATTAGATAGACAGAAAGGACACTTCCTTTATTTTCTTGAATTATTTCTGCCTTTTCCTTACGACTTTGGCAGTATTGCTGCTGTCTTCGTTTTAAATAGTGCAACTTTCCAAATTTATTTTCCCTTCTGCTTTAAGCATAATAGATCTCATCAGACAAACTTTCTACTCTATCACCACGAAGGAAAACATTAGGGCGCACATTCGGAGCTGCATATGCGCAGCCCCATGTTTCCTAGGAAACAAGCGATTGCTCATCTCTGCGCCGAAATAAATTGATGCATTGGTTTCAGCTTCCTACAAACATTAGTATTTCGGTTCAGGACAGAATCCCAAACACTCCCAGCACACCATCAGTTGTGACTGTCATCATTCTGCTTCTGCTGCTTACCGGCAGCGGAGAAGCCGGCAAGCCCGTAGCGGAGCTGCTGAAGATAAGCTCTGATAAGGCAGCGGAGGTGCAGACCTGAGGACAGGCAATCAGAGCCACCATCGGTGCTCCCTGCCTAGGGAGCCGGCAGAGCCATATGCATCCCTGGGTGCTCCTGTGCAGCCATCTGGGGAGGAAGGAAATTAGTGCCTCCCACCGCAGCACCTTCTGTTGGCTGCACAGAGATGAACAGGAGTCAGAAAATGGGAATTTTGGCTTTGGATTATCTTTGACTGACCAGCTCCAAGTTTCAAGAGAGCCATTCTGACACAAACTGATGCTCCCTTGGGTATTTCCACATTCATGCAAAAGAGACTGGATTTCTCTCTTCTTTCATTATCACCAGAAGTATCTTCCCTTTAACTTTATTTACTTTCATGATTTTATGGAATTATTTTTTTCTTCAAACCATATTCCAAAGTTGACACTGATGTGTTTCTAAGTAACATGTTACTTCAGGCAATTCCAATATTGATTTAACACTGTGTTCCTTGAGCCTAACTCTTAATAGCAAAGTTACTGCAACATTAAGCTAAATGCTTGTGACAATTTGACCCTCAACACCAATACCACAGTAAATAGAACTCTGGCTGATTCCACAGAAAGGACTATTAAGGAATATATAGGCACATTTCAGGTGTTCTGCCATTTCAATCTGTCAGTAGCTCATACATTAGGAACTCAGCTATCAAAATCTAAATTTTCTGAAAACTCCCTGTCATCTGAAAGATGGTCATGTCCCCTGACATCTATTAATTGCGCTGAAAATTTCCTCATTATTCAAAATGTCGATTATATGAACTTATTCAATGTGTCCCCTGACATTTGTATAATTGAGGTTCTATTGCATATGAGCCATTCTTGAAAATCTTTGAAGACAATTGACTACCCTCACGAGTAAAGGTTTGCAAGATCAAGCCATATAACATGTATGAACAACATTCATCAAAAATAACTTCAAAATATGTCGTTGTATATGGTCAAGTGTTAGTATCAATAAATGGACATTATGGTAATAAGGCCTGAGTGTATAGCATAGGTCTTTGCTAATGTAGCCTTACTAATACTTGATATTGATCAGCCAGACAATCTGAAACCTCTTAAGCAACTTAACTGCTTTTTCTTTAGAGAATGGTAGTGTAAGTTTCACAAAAGACTACTTGGCAAAAATGTGATAGTTTAAAATTTTCTATTACTTCTTCCCTTTAACTCTTTTGCATCAGTTGCTCCTGTTCATTGTGAAGACTTCAAAAACTGGATAAAAGCAAATTCATTAAAGTAAAGAAAACAAGGAGAAAATGGCCAATAGGCACTTCCAGGACAAAAAGTGAAATAAAATTTGGAAGCTCAAAAGGTTAACATAATTTTTCTTCCTAGTGAAGTAATATACATCACCCCTTCTGTCATGGGGTACCCAGTTCTGGTAGGAAAAAAGAAAGAGGAAAAAACTTTGGCATGTGGTGTAAGCAAAAGACATACAACTTCTTCTCAACTATTTATGCCAACAACATTGCTTCTTTAACAAGCACTTGAGAGTGCAGAGAGGTGCTTAATTCTGCTGCAACCTGGACCTAAGCCAGTTTTTGTACAAGTTTTACTCATGGCAACCTATTGGCTGGAGATCAACAACACAAACTTCCTTCTAGTCATTTCTTCTAACACCTGAAGACATTTCAGGGTTTTTTTCTTTATACACTGGTGATTATATCCTCTACACTCACAGCATTGAGGAAGACTATAAATATATTTTACATAAAATTTAACATTCTATATGTGTCTAAGGAAAGAAATAAATTACTTCTATGCAGACTACTGATTTCTTCTTTCTTCAGGTGGGCAAAAGAACAAAGTCTTGAACCCACACCCAATAATTCCTACAATTCAAGCAGCATTGCAGAGCTGTAAACACTGGGCAGCCTTCACTCTGGAATAGTCCTTCAGGTTTAGGCTCCTAGCTTCTCTTATTCCTCAGCTATGCAGCACAAGTACTATGGAGAAAAGAAGACGCTTTTACTTGTGTCCTACAGGTCCTCTGAGTTTGGATCTGTCCCCTCAGATCTCACATCACATTTTGGCCTGACAGAAATTTCTTGAGGTAGTTAACAACTGGGACATCATAAATAAAGCTAGAGTGCACTTATGTTTATACTGAATGCTGTACATGGATCTACAGTACGCATTTCAGGCACATAGATAGATGCCAAGACTAGCATTCTTTACTGACAAACACATAAATGAATATTAGGGACAGAGAAATCTTATCTCTCTCTTGGATTTTTTTCTCCTCATATGTACTGCATTTGAGGCTGGGTTAGAAAATTCAACAGGCCCATATGGCTAAACAGCAACATTATATGACCTGCAAAAACCATGCTGAAGGACACAGACAGGAAAGTGTCATTTGGGTTAATCTTGAGAAAACAATACATTAAAAGTCCTCAAATGCTGTTCTTTTCCATCTGTTCCAAAACCATAAAATTTGCAAGAGACATCTTTTCAACTAAATGATATTGTTTGCTAAATGCACAATACTGGTGATGCCCATCTAGGGATAAGTCCAAACCACAGCACTCCAACATGGTAATTTATTCCAGCAGCAAAGAAAAAAAATGCACTCTGTTCTCTAAGCATTATACACTTTGCTTTAGGGCATAAGCCATACATTCAGCTCCCCACCAGGAGCTGTGCAGCAGCTATACTCCAGAGAGTTAACTGCGTGGTATTCTGCCCTCTGCTATGGGTATCCAAATATCCTGCTGCAGCAAGGAGAAGCTGTGGAGAGAAAAATCCAAATTCAAAACCCAAATACCCTCCTCACCAACAAGGGAGGAATTCAGAGCCTGTAGTCCTATACCTCTCATCCCTAAGGTGCCTCTCTTTACTATGATAACAGGAGAAATCACACCAAGAAGAGATGGCTCATGTATCAAGACACAAGATGTGAACATCCTCCATACACCCCTCCAGCAGGTCTTGGCCACAGGTGATGTACAGGCATAGAAAGATTCCTCCTCAATACCACCCCCTATGCAACACAGCCTATCCCCACTAGGGTATCTCCATACTGGAAAGAAACCACTGCAGTTTTACCAGGTGCCAACTTGCACCAACAAATCATCTGAGATTTTCTTCCCCATACAAGTTTCACTTAAAATCATTACATAACATTCAGAACAGCCTGTGTTTCCCACACAACTGGGGGTGGCAGATGCTGTTTTGTTTTCTAAGCAGGTGTCATAAGGGAAACGAGAAATCTTATTCCCACTACACTCTTAGCTATTAAAAAACCCAAAATGTAGCAAGACTGTACAGGTCAAATAAAAACATCTGATTATGGCTGTCACTAGTAGTACTTTCTCAAGGTTGAAAGAGGGAGCTTTACACAACTGTACCCACTTCACTCTCTCCGTTAATCATTACCTCACTTTCCAGCCACAAGCAGCATCAGAGATGGGCACAGCAGCCTAATCTCTCTTATGTATCCTGACAGTGGTACATTTAAATGCCACTTCTCAGCAACTGAAAGAAGACAACGCTTGCTTTGCACACAAGTAACAGGTGACCAATTCATGCTACAATGCAAACCAAGTATTTGCACAGCCAGAATTCAAGCCAGATGCAAATATATAGCAAGGCACAAGTCGATCAGTACAAACCCTTGCTGAGAACACAGGCATCAACATCCTTCATTAAACCCACTCCCTGTATCTGCAGCATCAAAATTTTCAGCCTGCACACTTATCCAAGATCAGATGAACTAATAACTACTAGAAAGACAATTAATAAATGAGATAAGATCTTCCTTTGGGAAGGACACTAGATAGCTCCATTAAGATTATTGCAGCTGCAAAACGTTAATAAAGGCATATCACTTTGCTAATGGGACCATCGCTTCCAGAAGATTCCTTCACTCTCATATAAACTTTATATGAATGCAGCCAATTTAAGTTCATTTGCTGGATCATACACTGCCAGGCAGCTCACTGCAAAGCCTCTTCTGCTTCCATATTTTGCAACCATGCCCCTAATTGCATTTACATTTCTGTTCACAATCTGAAACACTATATGAACAGCATTTCCTGTCTAAATTGATCTATTGCTTTATATTTTGGAATTTCTTAAACCAGTCTTTTTCTGAATTAATTTCTCTAGGAAGGAAAACTGCATTTTGTTGAATTTTCAACATCATCATTTCATTTCCCACCATCCCCCAATTCTTTCCTCCCCCCTTCCTTCCCTCCCTCCCTCAATGTAATTTAGGTCACTTGAATACAGGCCTCTCCAAGTCATGGGTGCAACCCGGGTATTGCTTATAAGTGACCTACAAAAAGGTCTGTGGGGGAGGACTGAGCTGAAAATTTGAATCTTAAGGGATTTAAAGAAACATCACCTAATAAACATTATCCTTTCTTCCCACTCAAAAGTGATCACATTAAAAGAAGCCAAAGTGCAAAGCTTCTTGGCTGCATGCAAAGACATTGCTTTATTAATTTATGACTGCACAATAGCAAAATGGTAAATAACACGCAAAAATAATGTGCAGCCAATGAGAAAAGGATCTCCCTCTGCTATGGCAAGACAACAAGAAGCTTCAAACGTACAGAAGGAGGCTGAGTTATCACCAACAAGTTTTTCAGGTGCAGAGGCTTGTAATTCACCCTAGAAACATTCACCTCCCATAAATTTCAGGTTTACAGGCAGATCTCAGAAGAACCTGGAGTAAAATAATATTCATTTCATGGAAATCTGTTGACAGACGGTGGAGTTGTAGCCCAGCCTCCTGGGCACATTCCTGAGGCACCAGGGTAAATTACTGATCATTCCTCCTCACCTCTCTGCTTAGATTTGACACTTAATGTGTATCTTTGAGGAGATTAACAACTGCACACGATCCCACCTTTAAGCCTCCTATACACACATACATACATATATATATATATGACCTTCCAAAACAATTGCTGTGAACCCTGTACAGTACCATTTCACAGAATCAGAGCATCACAGAATATGCCAAGTCAGAAGGGAACCACAAGGATCATTTCTTCAGGAAAGAGAGGTTTAACTAAAGTATCTTCCACTAAGCAGAGATCTGAGCTGAAATGAGACACTTGGAAATAATTCCGTATACATGTTTTCAGTATCCCTACATGAACAGTTTTGCTTTGAAGGCAAAAGGGTCTTTTACACCACTGCCTAAAACACAGTGGTCAAAACGGCATGAGACTAGGGAATTCCTAGGCACCCAGAAAGAACAGAAACACTAGAAGGATTGAAATCAAAGGGAGTATTGAATTTGAAAAAAAAGAAAAAAATCAAATGCTTTGCATGAAAGAGTCTTTAGCTTTTCTAAAGTTGTTACTTCAAAGAGCTCTGTTGTTCTTACTGGGGACACTTACTATAAAATTCTGATCAAAAAATGTATGACTAAGCACTAGTAACGCACAACAAATAATTTTGAGACCTTAAAAAAAAGCCCACAAAGATGTAATTTAAGATAATAGGATAAAGGATGTAGAAAGGACCACTGAGTCATTGAATCTACTCCACAACTACCACACCTTGAATTGCGAAACTCAGGGAAGGGAACATCCATCTTCAACAAAAAGACTAGTATCACTATTTTGGACCCTTTTCTCTCAAAGGGTATCCCTCAACTATTAACAAATATTTGGGAAATAATGAGGGAGCAGAGCTCCATCACATACTCATCTCCTGAACGTGCTCTTTCCTCTCCTGCACACATGATTTCAGTTGACCTTGAGGTAAGATACAAGGATCAGTCCCTAACCAGATAAGACATTCCTTTCTTGGGTTTTGTAGCTTACCCTGAAGCCTGAACAGCTCCTGCAGCTCAAGAGGAAGCCCCACAGGTGAGCCCTGAGAGCTCTCTTGGACAGCTGAAAGGGCTTTTCTTGCATTT
This sequence comes from Serilophus lunatus, assembly GCA_013399895.1. Classification (NCBI taxonomy): domain Eukaryota; kingdom Metazoa; phylum Chordata; class Aves; order Passeriformes; family Eurylaimidae; genus Serilophus; species Serilophus lunatus. The sequence continues at coordinate 69,292 of VXBA01000825.1, read as the reverse complement.
ACCTAACAGGGCTCCCTAGAGGTTTCCTCTTTTTTGTACGGAGAACACCGTGTGTCTACTTAGGTGGGCAAAGTGTTGCTCTTCTGTCTTTTTTACGTTTCCTGCACCATCTGCCTTCCAACCACCAGATTACACCAGGAAGTTTTCGAGTGACTACTTAGGAAAATCCAATCCGTGTTTGATTTTGCTCTGTGTGAATTTCCTAGGTATAAACTATATTTAGTTGTGTTTCTTTGGCTCAGCCTTAGCCACCAGCCTCAGATGCTTCTTTTCTGAGCCTCAAACTCAGTGGTGAGGAACAGACACACGCAAAGTATGGCTGAACATCTCTGCTGGCACAGCTGCCCTTGGGAGGAAGGGTCGCTCTTATCATTGACAGAAGAGATTGCCGAGCAGATTCCTGGCTTAAACCCCTCAGTTAGGTCCTTAATTTTGATGTGAGACACTTTTTAGGAAATGTGACCTTCCCCCAAAAACTGACAAGCAACTAGCCTCTGGTTGTGACACCCATTAGTAAGCAGGACTTTTTTTCACGGGAGAAACAAACCCTATCCCTTCATACATTGTTAAATGAAACTCCTGGTTTTTTCCCTCAGTAGCTGTCAGACCCCCTGCCTCTCTGATAAAGTGCTATTTTTTCCTCACTGTACTGAAGGCTGAGCAGCTTGGTGAGGTGAAACCCTGTACAACAGTATAAAGTAACTACAGCACAAAAAATAATTTAAATAATTTCTTTCTTACTTTCTACCCCATACACGAGCAATCAGATATTTTTTAATTTATTATTTTTTTTCCACAACCTCAGGGGCAGGAACCTAAACCATATGTACATAAAAAAGGTAACCTCAAGTTTCCTGTTCGTAGCTCTGATGTGGAATACCACAGGCACATTTAGTCAATTGTCCTTCAAATGTCTTCTCTACATGTGGCTTTTTTCCCCTTTATGCTTGAGAAGACCTCAGAGACTCAGCTTCAGGGAATGTAGTGGAGTTAGACTCCTGTTCATTTCCCTTAGCTGAATTCATGTTGTAGGCTTCTGTTGGAAAGTGTCATATTGTTTCATGAGCTTAGTTTCATGTAAAATGGGAGCACCCGAACCAGCTGTTTCCTTCCGGGGAAACAGCATTTCTTTGGATGGCTATTGCTCAAAATACTTGGCAGTAAATCAAGGAAGACTAAATAAGTGATAAGGTTAATTATGAATGGGGTGGTGATAATGTTTTCATCCTCCTCTTCATCACTCTCTTTCTTCTGGCAAGAAGTTTGGCATCGACAGTGTACACTGGGTAGAAATAATTCCACATCAGAGGAGCGAACCCAAAGATGTGAGAATCCCACACTACAGCACTCCATACACAGAAAGCTGGAGGTTTTGCTCCTCAGGCTGAAAGCACAGCACTCAGAGAGACTCTCTGCTGCTCTAGGAGACTTACCAAGAGAAATATACTATAAAAGCATGTTGCTGAGGTGAGTAGGTGTTAGTCCAAGCCTTGTAAGTTAAAAGCAACATCTCATAATCTCTGCTAAATGTAATGGGTAGTCGAAGTAATGAAGCTAACCCAGGCGTAATGATTAATCTTAGTGTGAGTCGTGACCCTGGCAGCTGCATTCTGAACCAGCTGCAATCTATATAATGCATTCCCAGGAAGACCAGACAACAAGGAGTTGTATTAGCACACAGTGCAGATGGTATGAATGCATGTACCAGCAGCCTCAAACCTAGCCAAAAAGAGCAAAGGTCTTCGTTTGCTAATATTCTTAAAAGGATAGCAATTTGTCTAAGATATTTATTATGCTTATCATAATCAAAGAGCTTGATTTCTAGAATTAATCCTTTTATTGCTAACAAAAAATATTACCATGAAAAAAGGTTGCTAGAGTGGATGAAGTCTCTGAGCAATGCATAGGATTAGCCATCAGCAACACAATTTTTCCTCCTCCTCCCCCTACACAGTGTCAGGGTCATGTAAAGTCAAAACACTAAATATAGGACAACATCAGTGGAAAGCAAAGCAAGCTTATCTGGCCACAATGGAAACACAACATAGGCCAAGGTAAACCCATCAAAACAGCTTGATCAGGCTAAAACAACAACAGGAGCCTTGTGAAACCAAGAGAGAGTATTTGTGCCTTAACCCACCTCCGTATTTATGAGATTCATTCTGGAGATCTGAATAGGTTATTGCAGGAAGGGAAACCAGGGCAGACAGATTAGGATTGCTTGCAGGATCCTTTGGGGAATATCTACAGGTTTGAAAGCATTTCATGGATGGATTTTCATTCAGGAAAGGCAATGCCCCATCCAAAGCACGGAAACAAAAGTGTTTGCCTGAATGGGAACTATCTGGACTGACAAGTCTTGTGTCTCCAGGCAAGTGTAGGAGAGATGGAACCAGCTTCTTCAGCCTGGGAAAGATCTCCTTTTTCCTGGAGAGCTCTGCTGTCACTCAGCTCCTGACTTCTTCAATCTGTCACACACTTGGAACAGAGCTGCTGCTATAGGCTTTCACTGTCTACACCAGTTTTTTCTACCCTTCAGAGCAGTCAGTTCAAAAGGAAAAGAGTCTGGCAATCAGCTGGACTTTTCAAAGTTTATCCTCTATTTTTGGTCATGCTCTGAACTGTCTTTAAACAGCCACTGTTTATTGAGAAGGGGCAGCTGTAGCCATATGGGAAGTTTTGCAGTGCTCAGTACCTGGAGTTTGTGCTGCAGGGATGGTAAGATGGCTGACAGGACTAGGGATGTAAAGGCCTTAGGAACTTCAGTGGCAAGGTGGCCAAAGAATTAGTCAGTATTACAGCATTTTGGTATTCAGCCTGCTTGTTGGTACAGTGAAGAGCAGCAGTCTAACACGCTAGTACATGCCTGTAAACTGAGCAGAACAGCAGGTTTAATTTTAGGTCTAATGGTTGCTGACAAAAAGTTCCTTTTGATCCCATCTTTTGCTTCACTTTAAAATACAGTTTGAAAGGAACTTGATATACAGTTTCAGACCAAAAGCCAGTTCCGGATTTCTAATCTATTCTATCATTTCCTTCCAAGTTGCCTGTCACTGCAGCAGCTGAATACCAGCCACCCTCATACTGAGGAGTTCAGGTCTCCCTCTGACCTGCAGTGCCATTCAGAATCTGCATGGCAAGTGAGACCAGCTGGGAATGGTGCCATAAATTTTCATTTGCTGAAGAGGCTCTTTTCTGAATTAAACTAGTTAGAACTAAGCTGATTCATAACAGCATGGCGAATTTTTTTAAGACTCCACTTCTGTGGATCTAAGCTATTCTCCCATTGCTTGAGAGACATACACCCATTGATTAAGGCCTGTCCTAACAGAGCACCTCTTCAGTAACGCTGCAGTGAGAGCACCTGTCAATACAGGGGTACCTAGATCATTGAAATAAAATGGAAGATCTTCAATATTCATCAAATACAGTGACTCTAGATATTGGTGTAGCAGAACTTACATGAGAAAACTAATGAAATGTCTTTATTCCTGCAAGCTTGTTTCGGCCCAGCTGAGCACAGTGCTTTTCCTGGGCTAGGCTGTGAAGGTAAAGAGCCTAGTGCACATGGGAGGAAAAAAACCTAGTAGTCGGTAACCTTGAAAGCAGAGATAAAATAACTTCTTTATATAAAGTTTTTCCCCATATTACTCTAGGCAATCTTTTGGAGTCTCTCCAACCTTAGCCCACTGTAAAACAAATACAAGCACTGCTTTACCTTCTATATGTCCCTGAGCACCGGCAAGAGGAATAGCATGAATTCCTGTAAAAATCTGTCCCAGTTGGCAAAAATATCTGCTGCACCCCTCTGTCCCCCAGGAATGGGTGTCCCAGCAACTCCTGTACCCAAATATGGGGCCCAGAGCAAAAGGGGAGTGATATGGAAAAGTAAGTATGGTCTGAGTCATGCTAGTTTAAATCTTTCACATTCCCAGAGTTTCTGGGGAGTAAATTAGTCAGGGGCTTACCAAGCTACTGACTCCAACCCTACAGAAAGCCCTTCGTTAAGAAATCCGGTCCCCTCCACACACTACAGAGCCATAACTAGACATGCTCCTTCCTCCCAAGTCTCTTGCAGGTTTTAATGACTTGCAGAGAGCCCTAATCTTGGTTCTGGGCTCCAATACATCAGAAACAACAAAGGTGTCTCCTAGAAAGGACGGCACAAATGAAGGCTCAGTATAAACCAGCACACACATAAATGAGCTCAGTGTTGTTCATCTGTAGTTTGCTTATCCCCCCACCCCCCATCATAGTGGATTATTATTCACCTACAGTAACATCTGTTCCTTTGCCACAGTCTCACCAGTGTCAGTGCTGGAGCAACTCCTATGTCCCCTTCCAGGAAAATCTCCTGTGAGGCACAGTATTATAATGCCCTGACCACTGAGAGTTGTATACACCAGATGGATACTACCAACCTGAGCACTTTAAGCACATACACCCTACAAATTAAAGCAATCAGTCAGCCTCAAAGAGGAGTAAGTAATATAAGCAGATTTTTTTTCCTGCCAAAAATTCAGCTTCACAATAAAAGCTGCAATGCCATGCTTTCAAAAGGCAAAATTGCTTAATTATGTTAAGATCATTAATTCACATTTTTAATTTCTGACTTTGCTCTTATTTTATGGTACGCTAAACTACCAACACTAATATTATCTATTTACTGCTCTAAAATACCAGAGGTCTATCTTTAAATATTTTATTGAGACAAATTCATTGTCAGATTCCAAACCAATTTTTTTCATGTATTTATTTTTTACCCTTGAAATTATCTGACACTCTTCACCACCCTAAAGTTTCAGACTCTGCCACAGAGAAGCAGTGGTGTATCCTGAGCATCTTTGTGCAGTGTGTATAGTATACAGACACTGCTCTAACATGTATCACTCTCTCCAGCATTTACCAGCGGTTAACACACCCTTGGTGAGCTGATCAGGTGTTAAGGTTCTCTGGGAATTCCTCCCCATTCCTGAGAGATGCCAAATTATCTGCTCGGAAGCCCTCAGCCCACAGACATGTTCTCTGTCAGGCAGAAGAGGGAAATCTGGAAAGGGTGAGTGAAGCAAAGGTACAATTAATACAGTCCTTATCCCAGAGGCTGGCCAGGAGAATGAGCTCTGTAACTGCTAGAAACCTCCACAAAGAAGAGAAATATACCTGCCTGGCTGCAACTCAAGGTCCTGTCTGATACAATTCAAGGTGGCACAAGTCATTTCGTAGAGACTACAGCAATGCATGCCAAATTTGTTTCACTATTATTTCACTCTTCCATCAGATCAGGGTGCCAAAGGTGAGATAGCAGCAGTTTGCCCCTCAGTTTCTTCCTTCCTGGCTTTTAGCATCTCATCTGACAACAAGCTGCCAGAGTTTAAACAATCTCAGCAGCACTCACAAACCATATCCTTTTTTGTTGTTCATTTTACAAAATTAAAAACATTAAACATTAATGCCTCTTGAGTTTCCTCTCCCCATCAACCCCTCCCACCTCCCGAAGTAAAATATGTTGCTGGGATTCCACATCAGAAGGAAACAATACTCTGTTGTGCCCAGTACTTCATGGGTGTGGGTGTTTTCAGGAACCACTTCTGAGAAGAAATCCCAGAGGTTATTGTAATCATTCCTTTCACTCCTGGGTACTCAAGCACAGGATTGCCTGCAATCAATTTGCTCTTGCATCCAAGTATTGAACTCCCTGCGTGTAAAAGTATCACCAGCACTTTCTATATTAATCTCCGTCGCAATGTTCTAAAGAGCTTTTTATTATGCTGCAAAGAAATTACAAGGCAGAGCAAAAGCCACTAAAGCCCACTTGGGCATTACCACCAAATACCAAAGCTGGGTCAGATCCTCCAGCCAGTGTAACGGAACAGTCTTAACTGCACTCACCAACCCTTTTCAGGGCAAGTTCAGGTACATGTCTCTGCAGCCTACCTAAATCTTACAATAAGGAGGATTACAAAGCTACACAAAACATGACAGGAAATTAGAACACATTTAAAAATACGAATAGAATTAATAAATAAATAAAAAGTATGAACAGAGACCCTGAGTGCTTTCAAGCTCAGGGTTTGGTAGGAGGGGGATTTCACTTTTATATACGAAATATTTGAATCAACAAATATTCCAGCGCCGTAGGCTGCTCTACAGCTAGCCCTGCAAAAAAGTTTAATCCCTGAGCTCTGTTCCCTGGAATATTACATCTGAAACTACCCCAACATTTGCTACTCGCTATTAAATATACTATTTAGAACTAGTGTTTGGGAAAAATGAGTGATAAACACAAGGAACTTGAGATAACTTTTTCACCTGCAAATTGACTTTAAAGAGCTCCCATCACTCTTTTGTTCAGCCTTCTCGCTCCATGACAGAAGGTTTCTCAGGCATTCTGAGCTAGTCTGTTTCCAGCTACATAGAGGAATTTTCACCTCTCCAGCAGCACTGCTGGATGTAAGAGGATAGTCCACAGGCAATAATTTTGCATGTGTCCTTTGAGAATTTTCACTCTGGTTAACTTTTCTATGAAGAGTGTATCAGCAGGATGCAATGCTTCACTATCTCGTCAACAATATTCAAAAATCTTGGGAATGAAGCAGTTCAATTCCACAAATGGATTGTAAACAAATTTTCAATTTGTGTGCTGAGCTGCCCTGATTGTCAGTCCTGTGGAATCGTTTTCCCTTCCTGGCTGGACACACACACAGACAACCCTACTCTGTGCATTCACTTCTTATCAGCTCCACGTGCCTCTCCCAGGAATGCTCAGGCACCAATTGTAAAATTCACTTCCACGCGCATCCTGAAATTAAATGACTTCATCATTTAGTAGTAGAGCTTCAACCACCAAAACATACAAACCTCACTAAACCAAACCTTCTCAATATTTGAGAGATTATACACAAAAATATCTCAAACCAATGAAAATGTATATTCTCTCCGTTCACTACAACTTGTGGTAACTTGTGGAGGCTGGATTTGATCCAAATATCTTGCAGGGAGATTCCTTAGCTCTGTATTAATCCTTCACATCAACTCTAATCCTCTGAGTAAACTGTTTGCATTTTGCAAGTTTTCATCATAAATGACAAGGAATTTTAGGTTAGATATCAGACAAAACACAACAATGTAAGAAAGGGATAAATAAAGCAAAGCTATTCAGGGTCTGACAGCACTGGGTAAGTAAGCAATATCACCCATAGGGCAAAAATAAGAACAAGAATGAACAGGGGACTATAGGTTGCAGGTTTTGTAAAAGGCAATATAGGTTTGGAAGAGCCATAAAAGCAAGCCACACAGTAAGTAAATGCAGCTGTAACTGCAGTTTTATGAGAGTGATGGATTCCAAAAGTAGAAAAAGAAGCAACTCTAAACAGAAAAATAAAACACACAGGAGATTTTAGTCTTTCTATAAGACATTTCAGTGGACAGAAATAGCAACTGATTTCCAGCCCCTGCTATGAGAGTTCAGAGAAAGAAGAAAGAAAGAAAGAAAGAAAGAAAGAAAGAAAGAAAGAAAGAAAGAAAGAAAGAAAGAAAGAAAGAAAGAAAGAAAGAAAGAAAGAAAGAAAGAAAGAAAGAAAGAAAGAAAGAAAGAAAGAAAGAAAGAAAGAAAGAAAGAAAGAAAGAAAGAAAGAAAGAAAGAAAGAAAGAAAGAAAGAAAGAAAGAAAGAAAGAAAGAAAGAAAGAAAGAAAATTAAAAACTCTACAGCCTCTGAGAATAGTGGTAGCATTCACAAACGGCCACAAATGCTGAGGTATGACCCAGCTCCAGAGACTTTTCTCACACTTCATAGTTTCTTTCCTCAGGTTAGCTCATCATATTTATTTCTATTATTTTCTTTTTGTCATTCTATCTAACTAACCATTTATGATAAAAATTTTGCATCATAGCAGGCTTAGGAATACTTGTAAGACTTCAAAGGAAAACACATCTTCTTTCTGATAGTCTTTCAGTACTATACTATTTTGGTATAATGACAATTTTTATCATGAAAATTATACTGACAATGATCATAGAAAGTAAAGTTCTTTAAGCAGGCCATTTTTCAAGGTATTGTAAAGTAATTTATGCACAGTTTTAGGCTAAATCTCAAATAGCTATCCACAAATCAGTATCACCATGATGTTTATGAACTACTACATCAAAAGCAAAATCTTCTGCATTTGTGAACTTAAAAAGAACACGAATGAGAGAAAAACAGCTGCACAAATGATACCCTCAATTGCACAATACAGTTTTTCACTTCAGTTTCAATTTTGACTGTTTTAACCTACTGAAGAGCACAGAATGGAGATCAGCACATCTCAAGTGTTTGTTTATGCACCTGTAGCTTAGAAAAGTTATGAATACCAGTCCTGTTACCCTTTTTATTTTCATTGTTCATGTATTTGCAAACACAGACCTTTCAAAACTCTGACAGCAATGACAGTGCTTCCAGCTGCACAGGATCTACTGGTTTTCTGAAGGCCATCAGGACAGACAAAAAAGGTCAGCCAGGGGCTCTCCTTTAACAGCCACACAAGTCCCTGACCTTAGGGATGGGCTCTGCAGGCTCTTAAGCTGCTGACTGAGGGCTCACAGAGTCAAGCCCTTAAGCACTGTATCAATGAAGAATAAACAGAGGCTCCAGAACAGAGAATAGCAACTCGAAAGGCCTCTGCATCCAAATCACCCCCTTCTGGAGGAACACAAACTCCATCGGTTGCATATCAAACAGTCTGTGAGCATGAGGCATTGCCTGCTTAGTCTGCCTGGGCAATTGTCTGCAGGTAATGTGTGGAGGAGGGATCAGCATCCAACACCTCCTTTCCCATTTGGCTTTTTGGAGACATTACTGTACTCTCTGCTCACACTGTCTGGCATCCAGCATCTCAACTGGACTGGAAGAACCAAAAAGCACCCATATCTTTTCTTCCCTTTCTCCTTTTTCTGATGAAGGAGCAGATGGTGCAATGGCAGAGTATTCTCCTGTGAGCTGGGAGATCCAAGTTTACTTCTTTGATGCTGAATTACTCCCCAGGCATCCCAGTCCCAGCTGGGGCACCCTCCAACGCTTTAAAACCATATCTCTTGTGTAATTCATTCATAGTGGAGCTATTAAGATCTGTCTCAAGCTGATGGAAGCCCCTCCTGAGTAAATTCTGGAAAGCACTTAAGAATTCTGAGTGTATTTTATCCTCTTGCAAGCTCCTTTGATAGCATAATGCTTCTGAGACTCTCTTCAGACACTGCGAGACCTCCAGAATAGGGCTCTGTTTGAAGAGGTAGATGCAGCAGCACCTTTTTCTTTCACTGGATCTGCCCCTACCCTGATCCCTCTCTCCACTGCTCTGATGAACACAGGATTCAGTTCAAGAACAAGGACAGCATAATTTCTTCCTTTTTCCTTTCCTCTCATACACACTCCTAACTGAAATACAAAGGGTCAAGGCTGCCTACTGTACACAGAATCTGCTCTGCGTCTTAGAATAGCAAAATGCAGGATTGATGCTCTATAATGAAAAGATAGTTCCATGAAAGACACCATGCCATGTGGTGCACACAGTGCCCCAGCATGCTCATCTACCAAGAGGCTTCCTTCAGAGGAGGTCAAAATTTGATGTGGAAAGGGAGTGGCTAAAGTGGATCAAATAAAAGTGGATCATATTAAATAATGCCAGGCCTTCAGCTTTACTTGAACATGGGAGTTTTAAAGTGTGGTTTTATACATCTCTACTTTGTAAACTGAGCGCTTTTCAAAGAAAGCTCCAGAACCCTACAGAGATGTCTTTAGGGGGGCTTTGATCTTTCCAGAGCACCTATCTTGTGTGTCTGTAATTGCTCTAGTTTAACAAGGCTCCACAGCACTTCAAGAAAGAAAAAAAAAATCCTTTTATTAAGGCTGTAAACCTAAGTGACCGCAGTGATGGAATGTGCTGCTGTGGGTACCCTGTAAATCCCCCGGAAAAAAACCCAACAAACCAAAACAAAAGAAGAATCTCCATGATGAAATGAAATGAAATATTTATTAAACATGTTGCCAATGTCCCAGGTGGTATGAAGAAGCCTTGTGGTATGCTGAAAGGCTTGATCTTTCTAAGTATTATGAATGCTGATTTAAATGATTGGGTGAAAGCTGAGGAAGTTATGGCTGAAATTTTGGCTAAAGATGACAGCTCTGGGTTTCAAGTTGCACAAAGCAGTCTGAGGGATTAAGCCAACAAAACTCACTCAAAGGTATCCAGTTTCAAAAAGGGTAATCTTTATATCAGTGATTCACACTCAGACAGTGGTGAAGATTCCTCATTACTCTGACTTTGCCATATTAATCTTACTTTACAAATACATGCAGTGATTTATATCATGTTTAATTAACTGATTGAGGGCTCCTGTGGTAAAATGGCATCACATTAAGCTCTGTCCTTATGGCAAATGCGAATCACATCTTTAGCCTTGCAAGAACAAAATATCATGGGATTCACTGATGACAGGATGTAGGAATCGAAATAAGGTCCCTCCTGTTGTTTGAGAATCCAGTAAGGGTGGTTGCCATATGCTCATCATTTCCAAGGGAAAAAAATGACAGGATAGAAGAAAGAACTGCTCTAGTTCTTCCAATATGTTCAAATCTCAGATGAAAATGATTGTACAGCAGTTCTGTACTGGGGCCAAGTTTTACATGAAAGTGCATAGCAAACTTTCAGAAAGCTTATAATGAGAGATCTTTTTAATGTGATTTTTTTTCTGTATTTAAATAAACTGCTGCATCAAATGACTCCTTTTTCAGGAAAAAAAAAAAAAAAAAAAAGACATGAACTAAATAAAGAAAGGCTTCTTTGCCAGCAACATAAGACAACACAAAATTAACTTAGCTTTTGCTATGAAGAGTTATTCCCCTCTAGCACTCACAACCTGTTTTTGAAGATAAAAACTACAAATGTTATCGTCTGATAAAATTAGATGCTGTATATAATTTGCTACTAACATTACCAAGATTAGAAACCTCCTTTATATAATTACAAAGTTTCTTAAAATTCAGAAAGCGTTTTATTTTTAAAAGCTGTCTTATTACGAGCTTGAATTTTTTTAGACTTAGAATGAACCTTACATCCAGTAAATTCTCTAGCAATTGACAAATTGTTTTACATGAGTCACAGTTTGCTCCCAGGAATTCAGTGGATTTTGCAATTTGTTTCTATGGTAAAGAGAAGCAGGTTTCACATTTTGAGAAGCTTTTATGAGATTTCAGAAATGTTGCCGTTCCTCCCTGGGACCAAGACCTTTTCTGAATTTTATACACAAGAATGAGAGATGAACAGTCAGTCTTTAAAAGCCGGGTAAGTAAAGCACTCAGTGCTGCCTGCTTTGCCACTCTCTCCCATTTTACACAGAGTGCCTTAGGAGTCTGACACATCAGGGACACATCAGGCTAGCTAGCAGGGTTCCACTTTGCATAAACAGTTAAATGCACAGCAAACAGCTCTGAAGCCTAATGTCCAGGGCACTCGCATTGTAAATCTCACGTTCAAGTCCCCAGGCCTGAACCTTGATTTTCCACATTCCAGGTGAGTGCCCCAACCGATCGCGGCGCTACCTGATACTCCACCCTTGCCATCTCCTTCTGGTCTCAACCAGAAATTCCATCCGATGGCTGACAAATCTCTTCTGATGAAAGTTTCTTTGAAATCGATACCTGCCTAAAAAAAAAAAAAAAAAAAAANAAAAGTTTCAGTTTCTCAAACCAGCTTTTGCAATCAAAGAAAAAGAAAATTCCCAAACCCTCCTCCTAACCACATCACCTATGGGTAAAATTGAGCCACTTGTACTGCTGGGCAGTGGGCAACTCGGCTGGTGCACTTGGCAGCACAGCCAAAATCAAGGAGCACTTTTTTGCCTACAGAAACCTGGGCAAGCCAACATTCCTCCCAAATGTGCCGAAGAGGTGGCTCTGCAAAGTCTCACTCCTATGCCCACTTTATCAGAAGGCAACGTGCTTCACTGCTGCTAGAAACATTAGTATGGTTTTGTGATCAGAAGGGTTATATGTGCTTTGGAATCAGTCACTTCATCCTGACCCTGTTCAGAGCCTTTAAAACTGAGGAGAAACAGGGTAATTATTTGCCCTTCGCGAAGCACATAAACCCCGAATCTCATCATACGTCTTCCCAAAATTTCATCATGAAGCACCTCCCTCCTCCTTTCTCGCTGCCCTCGTTGCAACATTGGATGTTTTAAAAAGTTTTGAAATTGTTTTCCAAATGTGAAGCACTAGCAGGATATCAAAACCAGCTTGGTTTGTACTTACGAAGGAGGAGAATTGCTATCAAAATAACAGCAAATAAATGTGTACCATTTCATACCTTCTGCTAATAATTTTGAAACTTGCAGGGATTTTAACACCTGGGCCATTAGTGCACAATAATTTGTGATAATTTACTGAAATGCATTTAAGATTTAAAATGTCATTTTAAAGGTATTTTTAAATAAAGGAATTCACCGCAATTCATAATGATTTCTTGTCAGATAAAAGCACATGTCTAAATATTCTAATAATACTGATCCAAAGCTAGAAGCAATTCAGAACTGACTGCACATACAAGAGCATTTTGATTCTGAACAAATAGATTTTAAGACATAGATATATCTGTTTTAATACCCTGAGATTACTTTAACATTCTATAAAAAAATTAATTACCTGTAAAAAATATTTTTCATTCTACTGTTTTAAGAGGCATTTATAGAGTTTAAGAAATATATACGTGCATGTACCAAAAAATATCCTGAGCAATGTACGATTAACTATTTTTGGCTATTTTTTACTTAAAATTTACTATTAACTATTTTGAGGACTAAACTGCATTTCCCTCCAAAAATAGTTCACATTTGAATTTTTTAATATTTTGAGTAGAGCTTTCAGCTATGTAAAAGTACCTTGAAATATGTGAAGGTCAAAGTAAACCTTCATTTTAAATATTTCAAATTGTTATAGTTACTGCTTTGAGATAATATGACATTTACAGTAATTGCTGAAATTCCAATTACTTTCAGTAAGAGCTGCTTCTTTTGCAAGTTGTTAAAAAATATAAAGGTGCATTGGATATTGCATTGCTGGAGACAGAGTCTGCGAGTAAGGCAATTAAATGTGAGTTTGATGATATACAATGTACTGGACCAACATTAAAAAGAATTTTCTGTGTTTGACTGTTTACCAGTTTTGTCTTTAAATAATAGTCTTCTTTTGGCATGTAATGTATATCTGCTTGCACTAAACATAATTTATGAATATTTTAACACATGTGTACTCAGTGGGGTGTATTATCATACTGATATAAATAGAATTAATGAGCAGTCAACCTGCCACATGTCATGACATATGACAGGGCAGCCAGAGCATGGGAATAATTCTTTCTGTTTCATATTAAAGCTTCTTTTCCCAGTTGAATTTTTGTTCCCAGATGCCAATGGACCTAATTTTCTAAGGACCATTTACAAAAATAGTAAGAAATGACAAACCTGGACTAATTTATCTCGGGTCACTTTAAAGAATGATTATTTTTATGCCATTTCAAATTCATAAATAAATGTATTAAAGGAAGTGGGTTTTTTATTTCAGTTAAATTTTAGGGGGTTCACAATGAGGGGTTTCGTATCTGCCTCAGGTTTCATTCTTAACAAGCAAACATTTTATTTATTGTTGATTTTTGAATTTGTTTCAATGTCATGTTACCTGTTTCTTCTGTTAAGGGTCTAGAATATAATGACTGTTTAAGTACAAAGATTACATGTACCAGGTAAATAGTTACTTCAGTGCAGAAGATGCAGGTAGATAATGTTCTTTTAGCCAATTATGCATTCCAGTTTCAAAGGCTGTTTAACAATCTGCTAATCATGACTAATAATTTATTTTTTTTAATTGAAGATAGAGAGTAAGTTAACAGAATATGCAGAATCCAAAGCTCAGGCCATATTCCCTGTTTGTATTTTATTTTGAAAGATAAATATAGAAATGTAATATTCATTCTGTTTCCAAGAGGCTGCTCAGTCAGTCAAAGGCTAAGGCTCATAACAAAAACTACCAAATTAACAGTAGTCATAATAAAATTAACAAATTAATATCAGTCAGATTGCCTAGATAACATCTAATTAACGATCCTCGACTTAAAAAGTTTTCACCAAAGAATGCAGATGTCCTTCGATGCTGCAGTGTTGGGCTACTGGAAACAGGGAGAAAGAGACATACACTATTTTTATTCCTTTTTGACTTAAAATCACTTTTTAAAAAATTATTTTAATTCTCACGAATCTTTGAAGTCATGACTCATTCTCCAACAGGAACAAGACGGTCTCCTGAAGATGGATCTTCTTCAGGTTTGAAGACTTGAAAGAAGTACAAGAGACTTATCTTGGATTCTTAATTACATTAAGGGACAAGGAGACACTACAAGTTTTTGTGTCTGACCGTCTTCCCGGCAGGGCAGCAGCATTTCCCTTGGGAATGCAGCTCTGTCACTCTCAAAGAAAAGGGGCACCATCTAGTGCTTTTTTGGAGGAAAAGCTGCTAATACCAACANGGGAGGGAGAAGAAATGACACTTCATTTTTTTCAAAAGACAAAGAAAACCTGTTGGCCTGTTTCATCTTCCATTTTGAGACACTGCAGTATTTAGCTTCAGGCTGGAAGTAAAAATTGTCAGCTTTCACAAGGTGGAAGGAAGGATTCCCAGCTGCTAAGATAATATATACGATTTAAAATGAATGGGGGGCTGGTATACAGACATTATTCTGCTTAATAGGTATTTCTTCTGCCTATTAATACACTTAAACATTTCCCTATCAACCCTTTTCATTATACATTCTCTCTTTTATTAATCTAAAAGAAACCCCTTTTAAGTCATTTTCATTTCATTGGAGACTACACTGTGCTGTTAATGTTCCTGGAAATGTTCTTACAAATAATCTTTCCAGAGTTCACCCAACATAACAAAGAGATTCTATGAAAAATGATTTGTAGCACAAAATCCTTTACAGTGCAGTAAGATCAAGTTAACCACTGGTTCTGCTAGGAAAAAGCTTGGGAAGTTTTATCTGATTGGCAAAATAGGTTCATATCTGAGTCCAGGGAAAGAGTGCTCTTTGATAAAATTTCACAGCACTAAAGTCTCATTATCTGAATGATTTTTGAAACCTCTTTGAAAACAACTTGAGGGGGAAATATTCTTTTCGCTGTACCTTGGGGAATAGATGATTTTCGAGGAATTGTGAAATAGTAGCTCAATATTGGTTAACTTACTCATTGTATGAATTGAGAGAAATTGTTTTAGTCAAACTAATAAGTGCTCAGTTAAAATAACCACTGTTTCAAAGGTACATCTGCTCCTCGGGAGCCCCAGGTCGGGAATGTTTGTTGTAAACTACAGGGGCTGCTGCCCCTAGACACCCAGAACAATCCCAGCTCTACACAGAGTCGGGGCTCAGGGTATGCTGGAAAATCGAAAGTGCTGATGCCCTGAACCCAAAAGATACAGAGTTAAAACCAATGCTTGCTTTTTAACTTCTGGGCCATAATCTTGGATTCCCTGGGCACTCCGAACTCTTGGTCGACTGTGTTGTGGTAACACGGGAATGTCGGACCCATGTGTAAGACTAAATAAACAAGAAATATTTCTACTAGAATAGTGCTGAGCAAAGCAAATAGGTGACTTGATGAGTAATTCTCAGAGGGAACCCTATCCCAGGAAACAAAAACAAAAATGTATTTTATGTTGCTATACAGATTTTCTTATGAACTTGATCATGCCTGCAATGAGACTTCACACACACACACCAACACAAAACAGATGTAGAATTAAGGGACTTGATTAAGAGTAGGTCAGTTGGGAGCAAAAATCAGGTGAAATGTTAGATTCCCAAATCCTAAACAGGACTAGAAACAACATGCACGTTCCTGAAAATCATTCAGGAGTGCTGTGGTCTAGTGGTCTGACAAGCTGGGGAACCACAGTTGGGGGACACTTGCTCTGCAGCAGATTTCAGCATATCAGTTCAGGGCCTGCCACATGGATACACTGAGTGTCCTTGTTTCCTAGTGAAATCAGGAGTCTGGAACTCCTGCTATTTGGATCGTAGACTCAAGTTTCTTCGTTTTAGGCACCTGTATTTCCCAATGTCACTATTTAACCTTTCTGTGCCTCAGTTTCCACATCTGTAAAACTCGATAGCTACGCTTACCTTGCATGGGTGTCAGGAAGATTATTTCAGGTCTCTAAAGAACTTTGAAAAGGAGAAGGCAAACCAAACTGAATTTACATATTATTTGTCATATTTTATCATCCCATAAAAAGGAAGTCAGATGTAGCCCACACTGTGAACTAAAATAAAATGTTCACCTAATTTTTCCTATGGCTGTGATGCCAAAAAAGCTGGTGAATTCAGCATAGCTTTGCAGAAAGAAGGCAGCTTCCTCACCTGCTGACCTGGCAATACTCAGGGTAAGTGACAAATTAATGTCTTAAATAACCACAACCTTTACTAACTGATTATTCTATACATTTTCATTTTATTCTTTAACTGAATTATCAATGTATTTGACTGTGTATTTCTGGTGATTAAAAAATCCCTCTAAGCAGAAGAATCCCTGAGAGGGAACTTACTCTAGAGGGAAGAAAAAGAAACTGCTGAAAAAACCTCTCTTTAGGGTTTTCCTTGGTGCAGAATGAACCTCATTAGATTTCAGACAGACCTAATCTTGACTTGGAAGGTTTCAAATCTTCTAGAATTGATTTAATGAACCCATTAGAAAACTCTACGCCAGTTCCTCTCTAAACTTGAAGAATAATGGGACACTTTATCTAATATATCCCCTTTAAACAAAGCAGCCACTTGCCTCCCATGCTGGGTACCTTCAAAAACTCTTAATGTGTCTGCAAGTTTTTTGTCTGAAGCTTCCCTTCCTTTGCTCTAAGTGTGCCATTTTTCTCTGATCTTCACAGTCTCACTTTCCTGAACGTTACAGTTCAGTGAAACCCTCTGGTAATGACAGCACTGGAGTGATAATGTACTTTCCCGATTTCCCGTTAATAGTAGCACTTGATCCAGCAACTGGTGCCAGCTCAATGGCAGAAGGATGCTTTAATATTTTTTAGAAGTAAAAGGACCAGTTCAATTTATAGCCTTGGCTAACTCAGCAGTTTCACTCTGTCTTGGCACAGAAATTGATGTTTTAGTTAAAACAAAGCCAGAAAAAAAAAAATAAAAAGAAATCCCCCTTAGTTTGCTCAGTTTCATGCCAAACAAACAAAGTACAATTGCTTTTTTTCTCCCTGAGGAAACACATGAAAACTGTATAATGCAATGAAGGGGTTAAAATAACTGAGGGGAAGGAGGCAAAAGAGAAGGGGCTTAACAGCAGCATCAAAAAGGAAAGCATTTTGTTTTTCTGTTTTAATAAGAGACACGTAATCACAGATTGTCCAACAATACGTGTACCCTTGCCGAAGAGCTGCTGATATTCTACATTAACCTTTGATAGTGAGAAGTGTATTACCCCTACTGTTTTCCACAATAAATTATGTTATATCTGGCATCCAAAGCGCTAGGAAGTGTTCAGCCAGCTGGAAGCACCAGATTGGCCCAACATCCCTAACGTTCAGATTATAAATAAAGGGTACCTCATACTGCTAGTGTAACAAAAACAAGCAATGAGGAGGAAGGGCAACTTCCCCCCCTGCCCATGGAAGCAGAGGGCATCAGTTGGGGAATGGCAGAACAGGAATTCCAGAGGGCAGGGTTTCTGCAAAGAGATGCAGTCCCCAGCACGCCAAACCTCAGACAAACACAGGATTTCAGGCAGAGAAACGAGGCTTCTCCAGTTACATCTTTACCGAGGATTTGTACATCAAAAAAAAAAAACAAAAAACAACAAAAACCTAAGGGGAAGTGTATCTGGTTCTGCTCTTCCCAGATGGTATAACCACACAAACACAGGCTCACACATACACATATCTTCCCACTCTTTAGGCAGCATTGCCTGTTCTCTTCCAGCCGTGAAAATAATTAGCTCAGCCACAACCTCAGTTTCGGAGGATGTGGTCAAATGTGCCACGGTGCACGTTTCTCCCACACCCCCTAATCAAAAGATATTATGGCCATAAGTACATAAGAGCATTGTGATAATGTGTAGGAAAGCCTTGCCTGTTATGAGCTGGAAGGTGAAGATACTAAATAGGAAGAAAATGAAAGATAGCCCAAGACTCAAAACCTAATGCCTGAAAAAGGCTATAAATGGGCTTTTTGGGTAGAACTGTTCTCAAGGAAATCACTTCATTAGATTGAGTGGGAGCACAACTGAACCAATGCTGAGAGCTGCTAAACCAGATGGAAAAATTAACCTCATCTATTTATTCTAAGGGCTAGACTATGGTGGTCCCTGGTGAGAATGTAATGGGAAGTCAGATACAAGGAGCTGTTCTCCTCACCACTTCTTTTTGGTAGGGGCTGGCCACAGCTGCAGTCCCTATACTCTCCTGAGGGCAAGAATTAGCCCCAAATTGGTATATTCCATCTTCATTACTCCAGCTATTATATAAACATGGCTATATGCTTGCTTACTTAAGCTGAAAAATGGAAAAGAGGAACTAAAATTAGGGTTAATAGAGCCAGACAGAGCATTCCTCATTTACTTTGCCCTCACCATGGTTGCTTCACCCTTCTTCCTTGAGAAGACACTTTCCCCCAAACAGCAATGTTTTTTCTCTTTTCCTCTCTTCTCCCTTCTCTTATTTTTTTTTTTTCTCTGGTGTCCTCTTCTCTCCCACTGTTAACTACTGTTGTGGTTGTTGAACTCCATCTATTCAACATACAGCCTGAGATTTCTGAAAGAATACACTAAGACAGAAGCTTTCTCTTTCTCTCTGGTCTCTCTCTGGTCACTGTGGGTAAGGGCCCTGAAGAATTGTACTAAAATAAAATTCAGGTAATTTTCAGTGTCTTGTGATGGATTTCATGATGAGAAGGATCTTGAAACTGGGAAAAGAAATGGCCAGCAAGATGGCTGTCAATGTCTATCCATGTATCACTCTACAGTTGGTCCATGACACATTCTGAAAATTTTCATTTAATTCCCCTTTAGGCAATTGAGGTGCTGCCTGAAAAGCCTCCAACCTGTTGGGTTTTGCAGGCCTGAAAGGACTGCTGAGGTGAAACATATGCCACAGAATAAATCAGATGCCTTGATTTATTTCAGGAACATGTAAGTATTTGTGTTTCTCAGGGGCACAGAGGGGAGGCTAGAGTGAGTTCCAAAATCACAAGTTTGGTACTGCCTGTACATTCCATGTTTAGATCACTCTTCTTGTAGTGGCTGATGCTTCCCACTCAGAAGGTGGGTTTTGTTCAAATTTAATTGTTATCCCCCAAAAGGCTTTGGATTTTTTTAAAGAAATGGTGCTCCTTCCAAAGAAATAGCACAGATGTACTGTTTTTCTCTAGCACTCATTATACCAGTATGAGATTTTTGGAAGAAAGAACCAGGGAGAAAGGTCTGAAGAAAAAGGCAGATCTGCAGCATTGCTTCCATGCTTTGCTTTCACTGTCAGGGACAACTTACTGCACAGCTTGTTCAAGGATTCTGGATAGTGTAGTCCCAGCAGACATTTCCTGTACTGAGATGTATTCTCATTAGAGTTACCAAAAGGGAGTATTCAAAACATTGCTTATCTGCACGCAATCACTATATCATGCCATGTATCCTTTATTTTAATTCCTACTTGCTTGTTAATTACACCCCACACTGAAGGTCTCACAACTGCTCTCCTTTCAGCAGCTTTGTTTGCAAAGTGTCTGGCAATAATCTCCCAGCAGTGTATTATCATGCCCTTTTCATCACACTATTTAATCAATAGGGTAATGACCTCATATAAGCTAATTCCAGGACCTAGCCATGCCATGCTAAATAAATGAAAGAAACAAAACTGTGGGCTACGTGCCTTCTGTTTTAAAAACCTGGATGTGAACCATTCCTGCATTAAAAATTATTAAACATATAGAAATTGCAAATTCTTCACATCTCTTGCCAGAAAAAAAAAAAAAATATATTCTGCAGTACTGTGGGGAAATAGCTGGTTTCTTTAAACAGACATAATTGCAAAACATGTGTGTTCTTGGTCAAGTGTTCACAGGAAGATTTATCCTGATAACACTGGAAACAAGCCTTTCCCCCAGTACGTCACGTCATCACTTCAAGGACTGAATGGTGACCATCACAGCTAATGGGATGAAATCACATGCAGCACAATTCCAAAGCAGAGGTTGGAATGAACCTTCCTTTCAAAAGGATTTCTGTTGTAGTGAGCAGAAGGAAAGCAGCTTCTCTCCATTTCCTGAGCTGTAAACTTACAAAGTGTGGTTCACTTTGATTTTGCATCCCATGTCTGGATTATACTCTGTCTAATAAAGTGCATGTGAGATGTGTTTAGTAATGTGTGAACTCTGGAGCACATGTAGCATCACTCTAGTGCGGCAATTCCCTAATCCAGAGGAGTGGAGGGAATAAATTGGGTCTGTCTGCTCTTCTTAACCAGCACTCTTCCTAATACTAGTAGGAATTCAATTTCAGATTCTATCTTTTTTTTTATTTACATCAAATCTTGTTAGAACTAGACAACAGAGAGAGGAAAATATCTGACTAGCTGGCACACAGAGTGGCTGCATATCCCTTCTATTCTTGGGAAAAATCCACAACAGCACAAAAGTTTCATCCCGTGAAATTTCAGGACGGAAAGTAAGCTGTTTTCATCACACCAACACAGCTGGGGTAGTCCAGGGACATCTGAAAAGAGGAAGAGTATGCACTAGAAGAAGCATAAACCACACAGTTTAGTGTTACCACAGCAGTATCACCATGCACTGCCTTCACACAAATGCAGATCCCCCCTCCCCAAAAAGTATGAAAGAAAAGTAATAGCTTTTAATTTGGTTTTATCCCAGATATTAACTGAAACCAAACTATTTCTACCAATATACCTTGAGATAAATCGTAACTGGAATTTTTTTGCTGCACCAATGCCGTTTAGGTTCTTTTGGCACCTTCCTTTTAGGTGTGTTATGAAAATGACAATGTGCCAGTCATCCAAGCTGTTGGCACCAGCTAAAATCTGTTCTGAGGCAGAGTAATTTACACTTGGATGAACATCTCCCAACAAGTAATCACATAAATATCTTCTTGTTGAGATGCAACTCATTGCTAGTTAGGTAACTCCCATAATGAGACCAAATGTGATCTGTCCCAAAGATCTGAAATGGCTTCAGTGCAAATATTCTATTAAGCTGCTGTAAGAGATGTCGGAGTGGTAACTATGTAGTGTGCCCGTGAAGCACTTGCTGTGTTACAAGGTATTAGTTCTGGACTATAAAACTGCATTTTGGAAAATATTCTCTCAAAGGTCCCACATGACACTAGACTGGCAAAGTTAGGAACTTAAAAAAACCCAACATTCTCAGTCCCTTAATGAAGTGAAACTCTCCAATTGGCCCATCTGGTGGTCTGGCCTGTGCAAAACTACTACCATTACTTCTGATGCAGAGAAAGAAATACCAGAGAATGGCAAAAAAATGAAGGAAGTGATGNAAAAAAAAAAAGAGGAAAGAAAATTTCAGACATCTCCAAATGAGGCAAATTAACTTCCAACAGTGGGTGGTCACACATTGACTGTTCACCGATATTTATAACGATACTCAGAACTATTATAAAATATCATTGTTAAGTAACACCACCTCGCCTTACCAGCAAAATGTGTCCTTGGATTACACAGGAATTAGGATATGTCATTGAATTATTTCTCTGCAAAAAGCTCTTTGCAAAAAATAAATCATTCTTATAACTGTTCACATTGCAGTCCACCATTGGTTAGGCACAAGAAATCCTGATGGATCCCGTGAAAGGATCCACTTCTACAATGGCAACACATACCTCCAACAGATGAACAAGAGTGGGTGGAATGAAACATGAGATCCTCTGTCCTTTGAGGTGCTACTCAAAATCTAGCAGAGGGATCAACCTGGACAGGATGGCAAAGACTTCCTTCACAGCTCATCACTTCAGTAGCAGGCAGTTTTACATATTGATATTTAAAATGCCACCAATAATTTTCAAGACAATGTTGACTTGAATGAACACTCTCTTGCAAGAATATCTATTGTCTGTCAAGTAGAGTTTCAAATTTTGGGGAGTCTCCTTATCCAGAAAACACCACTGTGTACATTTTCTCCTATTGCTTGTGTTCTGCAAGCATTCTTGTAAATTGAAGGCAAAAATCCTTATTCCAGAGCATTCTCCACATGCAATATGACATAAAAAATGACCAGTTGGTTTTCATCTCACAGCACACAGGTAGTACAAGGTCATAGATTTCCCTTCAGCCCTGTAAACCTTTCTGCAGTCAGAGGGCAACAGAACACCATGGTCTGTCTGCTTATCTCCAGACATCTTTATTTTATAGAGTAAAAGGAATGAGGAAGAACCAAAAATGTAGAAGCTCTTCCTCAGATATTAAAAAAAGGTTTTAAACCGTGCAAGTTTAGAAACAGAAACACACAATCTAACATACTTACGAAACTTTTCCCTTTAAGCCCTAAAAAATCCCCAAACAAAAAACTACCCCACCCTCCATCATATAGGTTGTAGGGCATAACCATATGGGCAGGCTGCATGGAAAGGACTTACCAGAAATGGCTCTAAGTCATCTTGAGACCTATTGACTGATCAAGGATTGTAGGAGCACCTCAGAGAAAAGTCCATCTGATATAGATGGGGTGGAAAGAAATAAAAAAAAATCTAAGACATCAGAGCATCAGATTTTTCACAATTTTGGATGTGTGTCAATATTAAAGTGAAAAAGTAGGGATTTGATAAAAAGATCTGATAGAAAAGCAAAAGAAGCATATAAGTGATAACTAACCTGATAAAGAACTAAAAGGGATAAGCTAATTAAAGCTGATCCACATGGGTTTCTGGAAAACAGATCTTGTCAAGCTAACTTGATATCATTTTCTGATGTGATTACAAATGGGACTGCTAAAGGCAACCATCTTGATGGATGCCTGTAAGAAAACTGGCTTTGTATCACACCACAGTTTGACTGAAAAGCTAAAAAGCATAAGAGATGGGATTCATCCACAGTAATTATAGCTGTCTAAAAGTTTGGCAGCTTGTCTTAACTTCTCTATGTTCCCATTATAGTCAGTGAAAAGAAAAAGGCACTGTCGAAAAGTGATTTATGATTTTTCAGATAAGTCCACTACATCTTTCTGTGA
The DNA here is from genome assembly GCA_013399895.1 of Serilophus lunatus. Taxonomy (NCBI): domain Eukaryota; kingdom Metazoa; phylum Chordata; class Aves; order Passeriformes; family Eurylaimidae; genus Serilophus; species Serilophus lunatus. The sequence goes on along the minus strand of VXBA01000825.1, from coordinate 46,006 downwards.
AAGTCTCCATCTCTCTCCATTGACTATTAAGAGCTCAGAAAACTAGCAACCATTAGAGGCTAATTTTTAGATGGCTGAAATGAGATATGATGAGTCAGAATGGCATCCTAAACTATTTAAAAACTATGTAGCAGATACATCTAAGCTGTTATTACCTGACTGGGGAACAAGTCCCTGGTGTTGGAACTGGCTATTGCATGCTAGACTCTTTCACTTCTGTTAAAAGAATAGCATTTTCACATAACGGGAAGGTGACTAGGAAAGTGGAAAATAATGGAGAAGACAGTTGAGTTAGGTGAGTGAAACCAGACATATATTTCAGTGCAGCTAACAGGAAGGCCACGGAATGAGTATAATGAGACAGACTCAGTGAGGGAGGACTACTCTGGGAAAAAGAGATCCTAAAGAGAAAGCAAGGTTTGGGGAACATAGGCCATGGTAAATTGATGACTATGAATTTCTAGCGAAGTGTAGTAACAAAAAGCTGCAACGCTCGCCAGATGTAAGAACAATAATAAATAGGAGTAGGGAGGTTATGTTTCCTTATTTGGCATCAGTGAAATGATGAGTAAAAATATCAGTGAAAAATCTATGCAAAATTCCGTGGATTACAAGGAAGCCAAGGGAACAGTTACAGTATTAGGAAACATGTCTTACTACAAGAGACTCAAGGCAATCAATCAATTAACTTATCAAAGTAAAAGTTAAAGAATGATTTGATCACCGGCTATAAGTGCTTTCCATAGGGAACAAAATTTGATAATAGAGGGCTCTTCAATGTAGCAGGCAAAGGCAGAACAAGATCGAAGGGCTAGAAGTCACAGCAAGACTAATTCAGTCTAAAAATATGGAGCAAATTTTAAACACTCAGGGAATAACTCAAAATAACTTGCCAGAACTGTGATTTATTTTCCATCACCAGGAAGTAAGTTTTAATCAACACTTGGCCTTGTTAGAACTTTATACTTCTATTTCTAAGCTTATTAATACATTCATTCTGAGAATCTCAGAATGTTTTTGTGGAGAAAAAGAATAAATGTTGTAAGTTGTGAAGTGTTGACTGCAGCACGCATGCACAGCCAAGAGATTTCATTTCCATTTGGTCATCAAGTCACAGACCCTCTACCTTGTCTAACTAAAACACCTTCTTACTACCCCATACTATGCAAATTATTTTAATTAATGAGCACTAACTCGAAGTGGATTGCACTAAAATTAGAAAGCAAGAAGAAATCATATTTTGCAATTATCCCTTGCACAAATACCTCCACACAATACTTTTAAGTCAGTTCAGGCATACCATTGTTTTCAAATGTAAAGGTAAAACACAAATCACAATATGGTAAAGATCTCTCAGTAGGCAATTAAAAATTAATCAGCTAATTAGATCAAATGAACAAGAAAATAAGGCTCAGGAAGACATCCATTCAAATTAACATAATATTAACTTACAAAAGACTTGTTCAGACAAAAAAAAAAAATCATCTTTATTTCAAATATCAAACAAATCAATAAAAGGAACAGTTATTTCTTACCTTGTTATCCCCATGACCAAAGCCAAAAGGAAATGACAGTAATAGTGAGTCAACTGCCCGTGCCACTGAATTAATTTCTTATTATTTCTAATCTTGTTAACTACTTGAATCCACAATTTAAACCAGTTTGTATTAAATTTATGGAGATTCTATGAACATTGTGCCTGCTCTATACTTTCTGTGTCTCCTACCAATATTCTAAGTACTTAAAAATAAAACTAATGAGATCCAAAGTCTGACCTAGGTTTCTCCTCAGCTAGGTGACTCCTAACTAAAGCACAGGGCTTTACTGTGGAGACAGAGGACATTAAAACAAGAAAAAAGTGGAGGGATTCTTAAGCCTGTGTCAGGGATGATAACATATACTCTCAAAAAAGGAAATAGCATTATAAGACACCTTATTGAATAAACCTGACTGGTTAAGCGGAAAGGCTCAGGCAATCAGACAAGGACCTGGGCATGGTTGAGCCTAATTAGATAGATTGCATAGATTAGAAATACCTGCTATTATAGAACAATTCCTAAAATATTTTTTCAAATGTCACATTACTCCAGTAATGACCAACTACCGCAACCTTCCGGCTGGAGTCACAGGACATATCCCACAGAGTTTTGAGTGCTCCAAGTGATGTGGCAGCTGGGAGATGACCATGATTCCCAGTGCTCTGGTGCAGCAACCATGTGTATGGTTCCCTGCACTACTCACAAGCAGCACATTGTGCAGCCCTTCTCAGACCTCCCATGTGTTATCCAGTAACTGCTGTGCCAGGCAAACACAGCTTCCATGCCCTTCTTGTGAGACAGGCCTGGCTTGGGAGTGATCTTTGAACTGCCCAAGAGCTGCACGGTCTGTAGTGCCACAGGTCAGGCAGGACACAACTGGATTATTTATTTTTGTGGGGGAACAAAAGAAATCTAGAAAGAGTGTGTAATGGTTTAGAAGCAGGCTTTGCAAACCAATTCCACAATGAATGTATTTCACTTTGATCACCCCTTCTAGCCCATAACAGAATTGAGGCAGTATTTTGTTTTGCAGAAATTAGTACCTTCAAGACCTGCAGTGGATTTATTATTTCTGCTAGGGCTTGCACTTCCTTTCTGATCCACTACTGTAAAATCCAGAGGGACAGAACAGCACAGAAAATTACTGCAAAGATGTAGTGTGACATACCAAGAGTCAGACGCATTATGTGTGAACAATACGACAAAAGGAAAAGCCATCTGAAAATAAATGAAAAAATTAATAATCAAAAGGGTGTCTAATTCTTATCTAGGCACTTGTTTGCTCACTCTGTGAATTAGGATCATCAAACCATGCAATATAAAGCTGGAAGGGACACTGGGCCCAGAACTCACTCCTGCTTCAGGAAGGTGCCAGAACTGACCATTCTGTGGAAAATGATGCCACCAGAAAACTAGTGAGGCATCGGAAACAAAATTTTGCTCTTGCTTCATTCCTGAAACTAGGGGTTCACAATTCTGGGCCAAACCTCCATGTCCATGCCAAGCTTGGTCAGGTCATTTGAACAACTAATAACGGCAGTTTGGTCACACAGGTACCAGTCAGAGACTTCAAATCATTGTGCAGCAGTTTAAAAACTGCTGTTAGGAGAGAATAACTTCTAATCACCGCACCATTAAAACCAGCAGCAGTAGATGCTGCATAACGGGAGTCACACACGCACATGGAACGGGAAGACTTCATTGTGATGCATTTCCATGTAAACTGTGGCTTATAGCTAATGGAATACAGGCTCAAAGAGTAATGTACAGAATTCATAAAATGAAAGCCTCCAAAAAAGACACTTTGGTGACAGAATAGTTTTTTCAGCTGCAAGCTATGAACACTTGGTGTACAAATAGTCTATCCAGAAATTGCTGCGTGTGATTGAGAAATATGGAGAATGACTGTTTTTGGAGAATTTCATACTAGATTGATCACTGATTTTTCAGTAAGTTTCTTAGGCTAAACATCCTCCTGGAACAAATGTATCCATCAAAAGCTAAGCCTGCTTCAAATAAATAAGCAGTGCCTACTCTCTTCTCCAAAGCTCCTCTTCTCTGACCATTCATTGCTTTGTTTTTGGTAGCTGAAAAATACTTCACTAATTTACACTGTAGCATGCAAGAGTTTTAGCAAGTCAAGGTCTCAGATACAGCTCAGATTTTTTCACTGATGAAAAAATTATCTACAGGATATATAGTAGATCAATATTTGTCAGGCTTTCCAAACAAGCTGGAAACCTATTCTTTCCTGTTCTTCAAAGAACACTCTAACTTGTTTTCCTGTAAGGGATAAAAAAAAAAAAAAAAATCCAGAAACTAAGAGACCAGAACAGAAAACCTATTTCTCACTACTTGATAGCCTGGAGCTGTAATACAGCAGGATCAACAGATTTAACCAAAACAAAACAAAACACACAAAAAAAGGAAAAGAAAAAAAAAAAAAAAGGAAAAAAAAAAAAAACCTTGCTGCTGTAATTTCTACGAACAGTTTTTGATCCTGTCCTTATTTATACACTCTCTTCTTGTATAAACAATAAGGTGCTGGGAGAGCTCATCCTCCCTGCTACAGCAAACAATGACAGTATGAACCTGAGTGAAAAACACTGAAAAGCTCTGAAAGCTCCTTGGCAGCGAGGTGAGAAGCAGCATATAACTGAGAGGATGGGTGATGACTGCCTCCAGATTCCTCCTGGTCACTCCAGGGTCACAAGGCTGAGATGTCCAGGTGACTGTGCCTGTTCCAGGAGAAGCAGCGGAGCTGTCTCCAGGCAGCAGAGAGCTCAAGCTGACTGGCCCAGATGAGGTTTAAGGCATAAGTTCTACAAACAACAGCTTCCCCAGTGTGACACAACCACGAGTCCTCTCCTGAATGCAGTTCATCCTGATCACTGGAGAACAGCTGTGGAATTAAGCCTACATTACAATAAATACCTAGAAGGCCTTCCTGGTTATTCCCAGCTTTTTGCCAGGGCTCTGAACTTCCAGGGCTCCCCACAGACCTCTGCAACTTGTAGCCTGTTCATTGCCTGACCTAATTCTTCTAAATGGCTCACCCATTTTGGCTGACAATTCCCTTTAAATGCCCAGACACCAAGCAATGGAAAATTTTGTTTAAATGCCAGTTAATGAGCAATGGAAAATGTCATTGCAATGAAGTTATGCAGGTACTTAAGTGCTCTGCAGAATCGGGTCTTTGTGAGCTACATTATAGTCCCACATTTGATTAGATTTTCTGAGTGTGACAAATAAGATGAACTTCTATGATAAGAAGAAGAAGAGATATATGTAAAATATTTTTAAGCTCCTATGGTTCTCTGATGGTACAGTGGAGAAAAAGAGGGAAAGAGAATGCAAAAGCATAAACTAGGCTATGCTTGTGTAAATTACTCTGACATTTAATAACTCTCCACTAAAAATTCCCAAGCAAGGCTACTTCAGATATTTCTAAGGTCATGTATCATGTACTGTCTAGGTCAATTTATGCATCAGCAAAAATTGCTGCAAACCCTTCTGGACAGCACTTTAAAAATAAAGGTATATGTAACTGCTTTGGCTGTATTTTCCTCACCAGTTTCTGCCCTGTGAGCATTTCACCTTGGAAAATTAAAGTAACGTTCTGTAATAAGTGAAGTCAGTATGATATTTCAAGACAAGCCAAGGACAAGCTTTATAACTGTGCTATCAAAATGCTATTAATAAAAGAAAAAATACACACACGCGATGCCTGTGTTCCCCTATGGATGGAAAAAATTATTGTCCATTAAGTTAACATTTCAGATATCCTCCCAGTTTTTCCTAAGGTCCCAAAGAAGGCAACAAAACACATATCTCCTGTTGTTAACCTGTATAAACTACCTGCTATCATGTAGTGCTCCATTTCAGTAAACCCTCCAAGGCTTCTTAAGAGAATATATGGATGAGTAGGATTTCTGGGAGGGAAAAAGTTGGGAAACTGTTGCTAAAATATTGTCCTTTCATATTTAAATTTATAATGGTGTCTTAGTTTATTTTTGTTTGGGTCCACAGGGTTCTGCTTATAAATGCACCTTACATTATGCATCTAAATTCTCTCCTCTGTGTATGTAGTTCACCTCGATGCTGTATCCAGTGGCTCCAGAGTTATCCCCAGGACAATCCATGCTGCAAAGCTGTCTGGAAGATATCAGGTCCCCAGGTTACATCCCTCAGGTGTCCCCCTGCACATCCCTGAGTGTTGTTGAGCCACCTTGGGCAGAAATAACAACGAGATATGTGTAGCTACACACTCTATTTAGCTGCTAATTGTCTAGGAGAAAACATGTTTTAAAGTATCATATAACTGTACTGTAATTTTAAATTTTGTACCCACGCCGTTTTTTTAAAAAACAAATTACCCAAGGAAAACACGACTTAGAGAATTTCCCTTTTTACCTGGTCTCAGGTGATCAAAATACATTATACACATGTTTTCACTGGAGACAAATTATAAGTGTGTGTGTTTTGCTTCCTTCTTTTTCGGTGGTTAAAAAGAAATCAATTTTCAAATGAAAATGTAGTTTGGGAACAAAAAAGCCCAAGACAGCTCACTTGAAAATTATCACAGAGCACTTAAAAACATACTGGAAAAATGCAGTATTTGTCAAATTAATTTCATTATTGATAATAACTTCCATCCTCTCACAAATCTTGATATTTTCATTGAAATCACTATTATTGATTTTCCCTTTTGCCCAGCCCTAACAAGAATGAAATGAAAGATGAACTAGAACATAAAGTCATTTTCCTTTGTTAGTTACATTGATGTGATACATTAGATACTTTGAAAAAAACAAGTCACTAATGAGATATACTCCTTCCAAGATAAAAACACTCACTTTAAAGCTCTGTGTTCAAAAGACTCTAAAAAGAAGCCTTTTTCTACTCTTATTTTCAATACTGTCATTACACTGATGGGAAATTCTTGGGAAACTTTTCAGCTCTTGCACATTTATTTCATTTTAGATCCTCGTTTCACAAAACACAGTGAAAAGTTCTCGGGCAGTTTAGATTACTATTAAAAACTGAACTAACTTTATTATTCATTCAATCTCCTCCATTATTTATCCCCCCTCATTTGAAAGTAGGACTCACAACTGCAGCACTAAGAGTTTGCTGCAAGTCCCTGGAACGAAGCCTCGCCACAATTAGCCATTGATCCAGCTGCTCCTACCATGACAAGGGAATGCAAACTCCCTTCTCCTTGAGGCTACAGCTCCACAGAGAAACCCTCCAACATCACAGGCTTCTACCATTACATTTCTTAACTTAATAAACAGCATCAGCTCACAGTTGAGTTCTTAAGCTGCAATGAGATAAACATGTTTTTTATTCATTATAAAAATTAGATTCTTTTTTTCTGTCATTAGCTTGTTCAGCTTTTCTGTATATGCAGTTGGTTTGGGGTTTTTTTTTGGCCAACTTTTAATAACACAACTTTACATAGGCTTAAATCAATGCTCTCATGCAGAACAAGAGATACGTTAAACATGTTCGGGTTTTTGTTCTTCCCAAAATGCTTTTACTACATGAGCAAAAAAAATATTCACATTTTATGAATGATGTCAGTGAACAATGAGCTTGGAGAAGGGAAGAAAAATTGATAGTACTCAATGAATATGACAGATGTCACTTAATTTTAATTATTGTTGACAGTATTTCAGAACATGCTTGTTAACATAGTAGAGTATAAAAGCAGAACAATTTACAGTACCCAGCTGCTAAGAGGTCACTGGGAAGTGGTAGGACACATTAGGATTTTAGTAGCACTTTGTAGTAAGTGTGTTGATTTCAGTGTTTTGCTTTCCCTCAAGATGTATCCACCACTACTCTAAAAAGTCTCTTCTCACTGTCCATTTCAACTGGAAACAAGAAGCAAGTAACTTACATAGTGCCAATGGCACGGAGGTAAGCCACTGCTCTAATTGCGTCATGCATGACAGCTTTTAATTATTATATTGCAAACCAGCAGTCAAAAATGTCATGAACATCTTCACCACGTTTTGTGCTGACGCACAGATCTACCCATGTTGGTACGATCACAATCCAGGAGCCACATTCAGATGCCCACGATGGATTTTGGAGCCTAATTCTTGACCCACTTTTCCAGTCTTGTATTTGATATCTATCTTTATATTTGACAGATATGACACAAACAAATGGATGATTCAAATGCCACAACTTTCTGTGATTAACTGTGATAACTTAACCACATATATAACACAATTTCTCTGTTTAATACGTAGTACTTAACTGTTTTCCCTTGTTAAAACGTCTTCTACCAACTTTAATTACACTCGTGAGAAGGGAGAAGTGAAAAAACATATTGCTCGCCCGAGGCCATGGGTGAAAAGAAAAGGTTTCGTGGCTCAGAGAATCACTCTTTAGTGACTTCAAAACTTCTTACTCCTGATCCTACGCTGAAATCCACTGCTCACGTCTTACAAATGAAGCATGATCCCAATGTGCTCCAAATGAATTAAATGAGAGCCAGGCAGGCGACCAATACACAAGTAGTTCACTCCTTGACTCTATATTCTTAGTAGATATGTTTGTATATTTAAGTTTAGTGGCTTGGGGAGGAAATATGCACTTTATGATGTAATATATACATGTGTTTGCATTTATATTGTTTAAAATAATGATGTAATGTCACAGTCCCTCAGGAACCTCATGCTAATTTCTTACCTACGAAATCTGGCTTCTCTAAGCCTCTCTCTGCCAGCTCAAATTGCCTTACTGGGCTGAAATAGCTCATGTCTGCCTGGGTTTCACAGGATCAGTTAAGTTGGAAAAGACCTCTGAGATCATTGACTCCAAGTTTTGACCCAACACCACCTTGTCAACCAGATCATGGCACTGCCAACCTTTCCTTAGACACCTCCAGGGATGGTGACTCCACCAGCTCTCTGGGCAGCCCATTCCAATGTCTAATCACTCTTTTCATGAAGAAATTTCTTTCTTATGTCCAACCTAAACCTCCCCTGGCACAGCTTAATGCCACCGCCTCTCATCCTGCTGTTTGTTGCCTGGGAGAAGAGGCTGATCCCCAAAGGCTACACCCTCCTGTCAGGGAGAGATAAGATCACTCCTGAGCCTCTTCTTCTCCTGGTTAAACACCCCCAGCTCCCTCAGGTGTTCCTCGTAAGAATTGTTTCACAGACCCTTCACCAGCTTCGGTGCTCTTCTCTGGACTCTCTCCAGCACCTCCTTCCTAAATCGAGGGACCCAGAACTGGACACAGCGCCGAGGACAGGGTGTGACTCACTGCCCTGCTCCTTCTGGCCACACCATCCCCGACCCAGGCCAGGAAGCCATTGGCCTCCTCGGCCACCTGGGCACCCTCGGCTCCTGTTCAGCCGCTGCAAACCAGCACCCCCGGGCCCTTTCCCGCCGGGCAGATTTCCAGCCTCTGTGTCCCCGGCCTGTGGCGCTGCAGGGGGCTGCGGTGCCCCAGGGGCAGGCCCTGGCGCTCGGCCTTGCTGACCCTCACGCCCTTGGCCTCGGCCCACGGGTCCCGCCTGTGCAGAGCCCCCTGCAGAGCCTTCCTGCCCTCCAGCACATCGACACTCCCACCCAACCGGGTGTCACCCGGGAATTTGCTCATGGCAAAACGGCAAAACCTGCTAACGCCAACACCCGCGGCACCCCAAGCCAAGCCGACGGCTGGGGCCCGCCGGAGGGCACATCCCGCTGCTGAGGCCGCGGCGGACGAAGCTTCCCCTTCCCCTGCACTGTGTCCCCGAAAGACCGGTTCCCTTTCCCGCAGGAGTTATCCCGCTCCCCTTTCCCGCAGGAGTTATCCCGCTCCCCTCTCCCGCAGCAGTTATCCCGCTCCCCTTTCCCGCAGGAGTTATCCCGCTCCCCTCTCCCGCAGGAGTTATCGCGCTCCCCTTTCCCGCAGGAGTTATCCCGCGCCCCTTCCCCGCAGCAGTTATCCCGCCCCCCTCTCCCGCAGGAGTTATCGCGCTCCCCTTTCCCGCAGGAGTTATCCCGCTCCCCTCTCCCGCAGCAGTTATCCCGCTCCCCTTTCCCGCAGCAGTTATCCCGCACGGCGGGCGGGGAAGCGGGGACGGAGCCGGCGGTGCGGCGGAGCCCTGTGGCCCCGCCCCCTCCTCCGCGCGGGGCCAATGGGCGCTCGAGGTGGTGCGGCGCCGGCCAATCAGCGGCGGCGTCGGGGCTGCCCGGGAAAATGGCGGCGCGGGCCCGGCGCGGCGGGGGCCATGCCCGGTAGCCGGCGCAGGGGGCTCTGCCCGCGGCCCCCCGCCCTCAGGAGGCGCAGCGGCGGCGGCGAGGAGCAGCAGCTCACCCGGCGGCGGGCGGAGCCCCCGGCGGAGGAGGAGGAGAAAGAGAAAGCGGCGGCAGAAGGCGGCGCGGGGCCAGGCCTGCCCGCAGGTACGGCGGGGGGGGGGCCCCGCGGGCCCCCGCCCCGCCCC
>VXBA01000825.1:3916-34327 GCA_013399895.1 Serilophus lunatus | reverse complement strand
TTTTTTTTTTTTTTAATAAGGATCCTCTTTCTGTTTACACAGAGTCATGTTTACATAAAACTCCAAAGAGGTCGTTGAGTAGGAAATCCCGAATACCAACTTTCAGCTCTCCTATTAATGACACCGACACACAGCAAGAAATCTTTTGGGATTCTCATTCACCAGTTGCACACAGACTAGGTAATACCAAAATCCAGACTCCAGGACACCTGTTTGAGGCATGCAGTGTGTTAGAAGTTACCAAAGACTTCTTGGGCAAAAAAGTCCTTTACTCTTATAGCGGTTAAGTTGTTCGATTTTATTTTTGTTAAAACCCCATGAATTCTTTAATATAATGCTGAATCAAGCTGCAATTTTAACAGGTACATTTGAATTGAGAAGTATTGCACTTCTTAAGTTGGTTTGCAGTTTTTAAGAGGTTGGTTTGTTTGTCTTCTTAGGCAGTGGAAAAACCAAACAGTCCACCAGCGGATGTGCAGTAGAAATATCAGAAATTGTTAATCGTATTGCTCCTCAGGTAATTGTTACTTTCTAAACCAATGCTCTGCATATACAGTAATCAAACAGAATAGTGCTACAGCCTTAGTCTCAGTTTTAGTTACAGTAGTTTCCTGGCAGGAGTTGGGTGTGTAGGAAATTAGTAACATGTTCATAAAACTGGATTGAATTAAAATTGTAAGCATAGCATTGACTGGTTGCTCTATGAGTCACAGATGCTGTAAAACAAGATGCATTAAGACAGTGGACTTGCAGCAGCTCCATTTTAGAGAGATTTACCACCAGAAGACAAGTTACTGTCCCTGGTTTTAGGAATACTGTTGTGTTTATTTATCCTTTGTCACTTATCTGTTCAGCATTTCCTCACATACCGTATTTACTTGGCAGTTGTTTTTAAGTATTTTGCACAGCCCTGGTTGGCTGCTGAAGTACCAGAAAAAAATGGCATAAAAGAGAGACTCTGCAATAATATAAATACAGTAATCTTGCTTTGATACTTTAAATAATTTGACTTTTTACCTGCCCTACCTCTCTTGCCATAAACCTGATGTCCACAGCCTAGAAAAGTGAAAATAAAAGTGTTTGCTTATTGTTACATTTTTAAGTGTAAGGAGAGAACATGCAATTCCTAAAATAGATCTGTAGTATTTAACTTGCAAAACATGCCTGCTTGTTTGACAGAGCTATTTAGAATGTATTCACTGTTTGGCATATTTGTGAGAAATTATACTTAAGAATTGGAAGGGTAAGGTAATTGGTAAGGGATGCCATTGCCTTCCTTATAAATGGTTACAGCCCTACCATAAATGTAAATAATATTAGTGTTTGCAACTATCAGTTGTTTGTGTTCTTTTTTTTGTTTAAGCACAAAGGTATTTTTAAAAAATTAAATTTAGCATAAGAAAACCCACCCAAAACCACCCTAGTAGTCAGTAAAGTTCAAATTACCTTTGCTGGCTTACATGGAGTGATTTCCCACATCCTATTGCTCTGCCCCTCTGGACAATTTACCACTGCAGTGTTGTAGCTCTTAGATTTCAGAATTCAAATTCAAGCCTGAATTTTGAAGCCCCCAAATGACTTCATTGAGTTTCTAACTTTCACTTCTGTTTTCAGTCTGAATAAATGCTGTATAAATATATAAACGAGTTGTAATGGAAGAATTCAGAATTTTTTATCTGGAAGCATACAGAGTGTGATTTCTTTTAAATTCTCTAATCTCTAATTAGTGCTGCTTTAAGTGGATCAAGACAGTGGGTTCAGCCAGTTCCCTAGTTTTACACCGAAGTAAACTACATCGCATCTTGTAACGTGAATATTATAGATTATGTATAAACCTGAAGTAAACAGAATATTAGATTTGAGCACCAAAGTGAAACTCAGTTATTTTAATTAAAATTCCTGTTTAAAATCAGTATAATTCAAGTGATATAACTGTCAGTGGACAAAATTGCAGAAATCTCACTTTTTCAGCTCCTTTCTGAGGCTTTCAGCAGGTTTCGTCCAGTTTACTTAGTTTAGCAACTTTATCTCATGCAAGGTGTGTGTCTAGTGCAATCTTTATCTGAACTGAAATTTCTAAGCATTATAAATCTAATCATTCAGGATGAAAAAGCAACCTGTAGTGAAGGCTCCCTTTTAGGAACATGGATTGGTGAGGATGCTATTCCCTGTACACCTGGAGTAGTAAAAGTACGAGCTAGGACAAAGTTAAGTTGTGCAAGGTAAGCTACAGTTTTTTCTTGCCCTTCATAGCTGGGCTTTCATGAAAAAAGATATGTGTTTTATATATATAGTGAACCACTCAATTGTGCATTTGCATATAGAATGCTTTTAACTTTGGGCTTGTTCTCTCTTCCTGATGGCATGCTTCTTGGGAATTATCAAAACAATTGCGTGTTGACTGCCCATCGTGGGATTTGGTCATACGCTCGGTAGTTGTTAAACTGAAGAATGAACAGCTCACATGGTCGTGTTATTGAGCTTGGCTAAACTTTCTCAGTAGCTCTGACTTTCTTTTCTGTATTTTTTTTTCTTTTTAATCCAGAGATCTTAAAATAAAAATTCCTGAGGAGGAGCTCATGAAATTGGCTGAGGAATTTGACAAAAACCTAGTAGAGCTAGATGCTGTTCAGGAACAGGAGAAGCTTGGTCACACCTTCATCCAGACCACCTCAGAGCCTTTACATAATTCTAAAGATGAAGTTAATATGAAGAACCAGAAATCATTCCTTGGTGAAGATTCTGAAGCAGATACTGCTCTGTCCCTGAAACCAATTGGACAGAGCACTGGCATTCCTGCTGCAAGGCCTTGTCAGTCCAACAGTCAGAAGTCTGTAGACCTTGAGGCTGAAGGAGCCCTTCATGCTCTTTTTGACTGCTCTACGCAGAAGTGTAGTGGGCAGTTGAGTGAAGGACTGTCAGATACTTCTTTAAATGACAGTTTTCATAAAAGTAAAAGCACTTTGGAGGAGGAGCACCTTCCTGAGGAAAATGAAGACATGCAACATGGAAATTCAGAGGTCTATCAGAAGGGTACTGTGCGTGCAGTGGGAAAGGTGAACCAGACTGTACCGAGATCTGATTTTCACATGTTGACAAAAAAAAATCCTCCTTTGAAGACACAATTGGTGGCCTCCACTAAGCTTGCTAGAGTAGATAATGATGACTTTGATGACTGGGATACAGATCTTTTGGCAGATGACTCTTTTGTGATGCAAATAACCCAAAATCCTGAATTGATTAGTACTGCAGAACCACCACCAATTCCTGCAAATCCGTCTGTGCATGATTTCAGTGATGCTAGCAGAACAAAGCAAAGCAGAGGCAATTCAGTAACTTCTTTGAGCAGTGGAAACAAACCTAACAGTTGGCAGTATTCATCTTTGAAACATTCTAGTAAAAACACACAAAATGTTGTAAAATCCCTGTCCTTAAAAAAGCCATGTAAGACAGAAAACTCAGAGACCATGGCCTTGCATGGCAAAGGTGATGTTAAGCCAGATAAGATAAATTCTATTTGGAAAAGTGCCCAAAACAGTGATTTGAACTGTATTCCTGTTTCAATGCAATCTGAAGTGAAGAATGGAAGTGAAACTTCTCGGCCTAGAAGTGACCCTCTTCCTGTTTTTCCTTCAAGATCTAATCCTCATAGACAATGGACAGAAAAACCTGGGAATAACACCCATACTGTTTCCTGTCAGTCATCCAGTATTTCCACCCATATGAAACCTAGTGATCCAGCTAAAGGGGTTGAAATACAAAAGAAATGTCCTCTACCATTTGATGACTGGAATGAGCCAAAATTCTCTGAAGAGGTACTAGATATGTTTTGTGGATCCAGTAATCTTTGGGATGCAAACTTTGAGGATGATGAATTGTTATACCAGGTGTGTGATGATATAGAAAAGCAGACTCAAAGCCAAGACATTAAACAAGGAAACGACAGAACTAAAATTATGCAAGGAGCCAGTGTTAATTCCAGATCAAATGCTGATAGCAGCTTCCCAGCATCTAAACAAGGAGTATCTGATCACCTCTTGGCACAAAAAACAAATGCAAAACAGGAGGCTCTCTTACTGAATGATTCCTGTAGGAATTCATCAAAGGTTATACGTGGGCTGGCCACAACAGGCCATGTAGTGAACTCTAAGAACACCTCAAGTCCTCGAACTGTGATCTCAGGTCCTTCTACAGAGGGCAAATACAGACTGAATAAAAACTGTCTTCAAGGTGCTTCTGAAGAGACTGCAAAGCCTCTTTTGGGGAAATGGTACAGGTCGAATTCGGTGCCAGCAGGAGAGACTGGTTCTGAAGTAAGTCCTGTTAATGCACTCAACGTTCTTAGTAGCAAAAAGTTAGACAGCCCAGATCCCTTGTATAATGTGGGAAAGATGCCTAGTAGCACTTCTGGTAACAAAACATCCCTTGTGCCTTCAAAGTTTAAGTTCCGAAAGATTAACAGTTCTCAGGGTGGCCTTCATGTAGGGTCTGAAAATCCAGGGAATCATTCTGGCATTGGAATTACTCTGCAGGGTTTGGAAGGAAGCAAGAATCAGGTGAATGTAACTTTGCACAGCAAGTTTGACAAGAAGAAGTCACCTTTCAAGAGGCACCTCTCAGAGTCTTTTGCACAGTCTACAGCAGGTATTTGTCTTTATCGTATCACTGTTACACTGTTACTGTTTGTTTCCTTACTGTAGTCAGAATGTCAGAGATACTTGTACTGTGTTGCAGCTTAGAATAGGCTTCCGTATTAATCCATTCAGTTGAGGTGTTGTTAAATGTTCTCACAAGAATCTGGAGGTTATTTTCTCCAAAGTAAACTGTCCTGACATATATCTTGGATTCTGCAATTAAGGACTTCTGTTTCCCGTTTTCATTCCACTTCTCTAAATACTTCACACCCTCTCTCCATAGACACTCAGATTCACTAGGATCAGTATAGGCTGATGCAGTACTCAGCAATCATATTCTTAATTTCTTACTTGAAAATACTGTTCATAGTAAAACCCCAGTTAATGATGGGGCAGGGAAAGAAGGTGACATGGAATGCCTGTTTCTTTTTATTACTCTACCCCTGGAATTTGGAACCTGGAATGACTTGATGCTTTTCAGACCTCAGCCGGTACTGTTGTTTTCTGTGGATGAAATTCAGTGAAACATTCTTGTGTTGTCAGTCTAAACACTAGCATTCCCTTTCATCCAGAAGGGGCAGGCAGTAATATTCCATTCACTGGTGTTACTTGCTAGGGAAATATGGAACCAGTCAAGTGCTAGTCACTCTTGGTTTTACTTACCTTACAGTTTGGCAAAGTTTTAATCAACATTAATGTTTCTAAAACATGCCTTTGAGAATGTCCTGTATCAACTCTCAGGAAGCAATGTTACAAAAACAACAAAACAATTGATTCCTGCAAACTATCAGCCAGTTTTAACAGAGAATTAGTATTCTGTTTCTTCCCCAGCAAAGAAGCAGATAAATGGAAAGTGGCAATAGTGGATGTTAGGGGGGAAGGGAGGAGAGATAACTAAGTATTCTGTGGAATGTTGTAGAGAATAAAGGAATGAAAAGGAACAGCATAGATTTTCTTTATAGATAAACAGCAGCTGCCCTCATCTTAAATTTTCAGGGAAAGAACATTGCTGAAACAAATATGGATGTTACATGAATCTTTCAAAAACTGATGTTCAATTTTTCATGGACACCTTTTTATAAGAAAGTAAAGAGACTTTTGTTTTATGTCTCTGGTGTGAATGCTTGTTAAAAATACATTAATTGGAAATTGGTGTATAAAAATGATAAAATTATTGATATGTGCAGGGAGTGTTCCTCTTGGCTCCAGTGAGGTCAGGATTTTATGGCTTGGGAATTTATAGTTCTCTAACACAACATATAAAATGCTACGCTTAGCTATCATGTTCTTGTCTCCTCTGCCAATTTTTATTGCTACTTTTGACCTTTTTTCAACCTTCCTTGTTTTATTTGTGTGACACCTGTACTGTATCTGACCCCTGTGTCTATACCATCTCCGTGCCCATATCTCTGCCTAACTCACTAAATTGTAAAGCCCTTTTCACTCTGATAGCCTTAATTTTCTTAACCCATCACCATCTCCTATGTTGACTCCTGATGTCACAAGGTTCACTTGAAGGGCAGCCAAGTAAAATTTCCTTGAAGCAAATGTCTGCATCCCAGTGTTTTCATTGGGAGGTAGTAATCAGCAGCACTACAAAGGTCATACATTTTATCCCCCCTTCCTGCCTTGGGGACAGGATAGATGAGCCATTTTTAACGTGGGTGCCCGGTATGTCAGAGGAGTGTGCCTCTGCCATAGATCTTCAAGCACTGAAAACAGATCAGTTAAAATACATATTGAACAATCCTGAAGGCTCCTAATACATGTTTTTCATTTACAGTGTCTGTGGTGGAACAAAAAAACAGAAAATGCTCTCAAGAAGAGATTGAAAGAAAAAAGCAAGAAGCTCTTGCCCGAAGAAAATCCAGAACACAGGCATTCTTTAAAGATGCTTGAATTAGGAGTTTATTTTGTCTGTGGAGTAAGTTCTTGGGAGGGGAATACTGTAATGCTGGAAGACACTTTCTAAATTCTTGTTCACAGTTACTGATAGCAATAGTTACTGATAGTTTCTCAACTTAAAAAAAATTTGGACCTGAACATTAACTAATATTCTGATGGTATTTAGTCTCAATAAAAACTATCAGTTGTAAATGTGTGGTCCCAGACTACCTTCAGCAAGATGCAGATTATGTTGAGTTCTTGTACTGGTACATGCTGAAATTGTATAGTCTGAAAATCATGAGAGCATGAAAGCATTGATATGCACACATAATGAAGGTGTCAAAAACACTTCGTGTTTTGGCTGTTATTGCAGGTATTCTAGTCTCTGAGAGGACTTTCAAATCCACATAGACTAAGAAATATTGTTTGCTCTCAGGAAGAAGAAAGTTTTTAAGTTTTGGTTTAAATAAAGTACAATCTAGGAAACATCCAGCACCAGAAAACTAGTGGAAATGAACTGGCTTTGGAAAACTCTGTTTCTGTTACCTGAGAAGGAAGAATTGAATATAAAAGTTTCATGTTGTGAAAAAGCATCTTGCAAAGGACATGTTTGGTTTTTTTAATTGCCTTCATCAAGAGTTGGAAATACCCTGGCAAAATTGGACCACCTTTTTTTAAGTAGGCATCACCTGAGCCAATTAATAAAGTAGCCTATGTAATTTTACCAAACCTTGAACAATATATAATGTACCAGATGAAATCTCAACAACTATGCATCAGTTTAGCTTTATGAGTTGTACGTATTTTCAAACTAAAGGCTGTTAAAACATAAAAATGCAATGTCATGTCAGCTTAACAGGGGCTGATAGAATTTTTGATGTGATAGATGGGTGTAGAGCTCAAACTGCAAAAACTGCCTCTGGGTAAGCTGCAAGATATTTTTCAACTGAGAAATGCCTATATGTAAACATGTGGCACTATGAAAAGTGGCTGTAATTTTTTGTTGTAAATAAATGACTTTGAAATGTACCAAAGGTTGGAGGAAGCTTTTAGTCTCCGTGGTATGTGCCATTTTTGTAACTCTTAAAAATGTAAGTATTGTATATTTGTAAGTCATCATTAAACTTTTTTTTTACATTTTTCTAATCTGTTCTGTAAAATACTGTACTATAAAAACTGGTAAAAGGGAGTGAAATGGGAACTCTGTATGGACTTCACCTGAATGTCCTCATTTGGTAATTTCCCCAGTTATTCCATGCCTCAGTTTTCTACCTGTAGTGGTAACAAAGTTCCTCCTTCAATCCGTTTAAACTAAAAATCCTTGCTGGAGGAACTGGTTCAACACACAACTATTTGAGTTAAGTCCTCAAATAGTTAACTGTGCTGGTTTTCAAATTAGTGAATTTGCTTGTATTAACCACCATGGTTGGTGCCAGTAAATTGATTATGAAATGAGATCCCCAAGTCCACCAAAGGCCATGCAGGTACCCAGGAAGTGTTACAGTCTGTGGCTGCATCTCCCTGTCCTTCTGCCGTTGTGCAAAATGTAATGAGTTGGATCAGTTTACTGATGTGACTGAAAATTAACCCAGAAAAACATTTTCAGCTTTTCAAAGTACATCATAATAATACCCTCAACATAATGGAACAGCAAGACCCTGTTCTATTGTTGAGCCTCTGCTGGTAGTTTTCAAACAGCTTAAAAGAGAGAAGATGTGCTTGTCCATATGACAAATAAATGTAAACCCCAAATAGTGGCTACTGCAAAAAAAAAAAATTATCCTGGGAATTTAATTTGCTCTGTGTATCTGAGGGATATACTTGTCTTTGTGGTGTTTTAGGAGAATCTGAACTATCAGGTAATTGGCCAGATGTACAATTAGCCAAGAAAAAGGCAATGAGAAAGGCTTCTACTATATTAAATATTAGAGTTATAAAACTGGGTTTTAAAGTAGTGATGCACCAGAATGTCAAATGTTATTGAGAAAGATAAAAAGGAGGCTTTTGCTAGGAAACGTTGAGCTTAGCAATCCTTCTCTCACCAGAACATTTCTCTAGAAAAAAATTCTGTAGAGGTAGTTTTTGTTTTCAAGGATGATTTGGTTAATTATGATTGGAGAAGGTGAGGTAACTGGAAAGGAAGGAACTGTTGTAGGTGTTGGGCAAGTATTTTCTTAGGAAGATTTCATTCTGTAATATGAAAGGACTAACTTTTAATCAGGTTTGAAATTGGGATAAGTAGTAGATAAATAATACAGTCTAAGCACATCATGGCTTCCCAAGCTCAGCATACAAACGATCCACCCTGAAAGCTGCCACTATGTGTCCTTGAGCACACTCAGAAAGCTTAAAACCAGCTTACTGCCCTTTCAGGTGTTGCTTTTCTCAGCATCCACAACAGAAAGGCCCTGGATCTGCCCGCCTAAAATGCCATCACTGCTGTCCCCTTGAGATCAGCCTAGGAATATACTGGCTCATCCTTTATCCTGAGCATCTGACCAGCCCTCCTGCCTCCTGTGCTGTAAAATGAGAGTTCAGTGTATGATGGGGAATGCTTTTTCTATGGGGGTTATGGAAAGGACTCTTTGTAAACTTTCCAGTTGGAAGAAGACACAAACTCCATTTTAACCAGTTACTGTCACTTCTTTCTTACCCAAGTCCTTCCTGTGTGCTGCTTAACCATATATAAAGAATATCACATCAATTTTGACAGTGAAGCAAATGCCTCAATTGCCCTGCCTTATCAATCTATTCATGACAGAGGGACTTTTTATTTTACTTCAAAAGCCTGTTACTTGGTTTTTATTAAACATTACCTTCCAAATAGAAATCACAAGTTTTTTACCTGATGGTCAGACAAACTGCCAAGGCTTTTTTGTTCACAGCCTGACTATCTCCAAATGCCCTACCAAACCATCTCTCAGTTAACAAACTGAATAGAATTACTTTTTCAGGTGACTGGCTTCCTCCCCTCATCACTGAGAAAGGAAGCTGAGGGGCAGCCTCACCACCCCACAGATTTTACAGGTCCCTTGTGCTTCCTGGCAAGTTCCTGCTGACCCACTGATATGCCTCAATCATACAGTCTTTTGTCTGACTGCTTGCAGTAGACAACAGATCTTCATTAGGAAAGAATCTACATAATTTTAATTAATTAATACACATGTACGCTTATGAAGTTTAGTATTTCAATAGCTGACATTTTACTGTGAAGCCATATCTTCCTCTAGGCAAAAAAGACCTATCCAAATAGTAACAACAATCTTAAATACACTCTAAATTAAATTATGACTGTCATGTTTCATTATAAATTAATTTATGACTGTTTGCTTAAGCACTCATCTTTTCATTCAGAGCATAGCAATTTTTTACGTGAGCAGAGCAATCAGTGAGCTTAGGTTTAAATGTAAATGGAATTCCTCTATGTCCCCATACCTAAGTATCATTTTTATTCCACAGATATTGACAGATTTCACAATGAGTGATTTTGGTCTCTAAAATTCAAGTACTATCTTACTCAAGTATAACATGCTGGATTTTTTTTTTTTATATAGGAAACACAGATAAGATCAGCATCCATTCATCATTATTGTCCTTATCTGTATCTAAAATTCCATGTTGTGGAATATACACACATACATTCACAGCCTTCCTGTATATGCTGGTGAGGGATCAAGTTTAAAGCATTTGAAAAATTTAGTAATACTAGGTTTTTATTGTGTTAGTTGTATCTGATTTTCAGAGAGGCCAGCACCCAACAGCTCTTCAAATTTTGGCCTATAAGGCACAATTAATCTTGGGCCTGCAGTTCAGGAATAGCAATGTAATCTTATACTATGTGTACCACTTATTACATCTAGACCTTTATACCCAGAGGAATAACATAGATGAATTCATTGATTTTATCTTTTTAAGCCTAAAAAGAGCTACAATTTTTCAGGAAAGAATAGCTGGAAGCAACAGATAGTGACCTAAATAGTAGAATTCCAAAGATAAAATGGAAGAAAATGAACACAAATGCTTCATTGTTTGAGAGCTGTATTGTCTGCAACACACTCCAGTGAATCCAGTGTTTGTGGAAGAGGCCAAGGCAGATATAATCTGTGGAGCTAAAAATGACAGCCTGAGTAAGTAGCCATCAGAGATGAAGCCAGGGAAGACTCTGGCAATTGTGCTGTAAATCATAACTGCAATATTTGTTCACAGCTCTGGTTTCTATGTGTACTGGTGGTTCTGTCAGAATAGTCAGAAAAGTCCTGCCTCATAAAACACTTAAGGATACCTAATGTACTGTTCTTATGGAACTAAATATAAATTTCAGTGGCTGTTGTCTGGGTGTAATGTCAGTATGGAGCTGGCAAACCATTAAGGGCCTGATCCTGCTCTTACAGCAATTTCCTTAAAGCGCTGGAGGTAATGGGGTGTCTCAGGTGAATAAAGAATCAAGAGTATGCATTTCATTATTGCAGGTAGTTCTTGTCTTTAGCACGTAAATCTAGTAAAAACAGCATAGCATTTATCAGAAAATATTATTGTTTATGCGCATTTTTAAAGTTTTTTTGGGATAAAGGTCACATTTACACGTGCCTTTTAAAGGCCACAGTTAACAGCTTTCACCTCAAACAATGTAGTTAGCAGAGGTGAGGACTAGAGGATTTATAGATTTCCTTTTTAATGAAGGTTGTCTGCTCTTTGCAGCTTGTCCTCAGTAAAGGAAAAACTTGGTTCAAGTTTTAACCCTGAAAAAATAGACAAAAAAATAGCAAGCTGTCCTTGAACAGAAGATGACCAAATAAATTATATTCTAACTGAGCATGACAAGTTAGGTTTGGGGTATTATTCCTTTCTTTTTGGCTGAGCAGGGTAGGATTTCTTACATGCCTAAATCTGAGGGTACACTGGGCATATTTTGCAGAATCATGGCTGTGGGGCCAAGTGCCTAAGGATATTTAAGCACCCGAGGAAGTTACTCATGGACAGTCACATTGGTGATTCACAGTGATATCATAAAGAGCTGGATGAATAACTGGTTTTGAATATCCCATTGGATACTTAGCTACACCTTTGGGTTTTAGAAACCTGCAGAAAACTGAACCTTGATGGCAACAAAAAATGGACATATTGAGAGAAAGAAAAATGTGTTCTCCAAGGCTTACATAACAGTTTGGAGACAGTAGCTTCCTTCACCAATAATGACTTGCAAAGGAGTTTTTGTAAAAGAAAATAGCTCTCATGTTCTACTGCAAAAGTCTGAAATATGCTTAGAAATGTCACAAATTTGGATTCCTGTCTTCCTGGTTGCTTCTTATAAACTAAACTGTACCTGGGTAGAGCCAGATGCTTTTGTAAACTCTAATATTGTAAATGAAGACAACCTCAATAACTATTTCTTTGTTAAATAGGTGTTAGCAATGAATAAATGACAAATTTTATATAATTACAATGTTTTCCATCTCGCTCCAGTTTCATCATGCTGACTTGTACTTGTGACTTCAATGTACACCACTGACTAGAAGTGGCATTCAAATCAGCAGAGACCTCAATTTCCAACACACAGTGTCAGAAGAGCTCAGAAGATTTTCTCCTTGTTTGTAATGCCAGATTTCCAAACCCAAGTATGAAAGGAAAAGAAAGCTGTGGTTGTTTATGGGCTGGGAGTGACATCTCACAGATACATTTTCTCTACACTTGTCTCCCAGGTCACAAAAGGCTGATGTAGGTTCTTCACGGAAACCTGCTATCTAAATCTTACGTGGACTTCTTTTCAAATTCCTCAGGGCTCCTGTCCTCCCCATCCCTCAGTAACTGTAATTTCCCAATACCTGGTGTGTGTTCTGTAGGTGGGAATCCTGTCCTATTAAGGCTTCCAGAACTAGACTCCTGCTCCTTTATGGGAAACTACAACAATGTACTGTTTTGAATTCTATTTATTTTTAATTAGACCTGTAACTTAGATATTATCTAATGCATAAGTCATCCATCCCTGACATTCCAGGATTCCAAGTCTGATACGTTAAAAGTGTGCAATCTGTAATCTCTGGATGTGGAGGGGGGAATATTTGGACTGCTTCTGAAGGATTTGTGTGGAGTGTGTGAAAACAGCAAGTTCACATATGATATACAGAAATCTATGGGCATGAATTTTTAAAGGCTCCACATCACCGATGAAAAATTTGTAGAGATCAAAACACAAGTTTGAATACACTCCATCAGAATGTCAAGTCTTGACAATGTAACACATTAAAAACAGTCTGACCAAATGACAGTTCTTTAATAGATAACCAGAGAGATATGAAGCAAACTTGGAGGACAGCCTGTGGAAAGAGTTATGGAGGTGAACGGAAAGAAATTTGAAGATGGTTTAAGATAATGTCAATCTGTGTAGACCAGATAAAGACAGACCCTTTTTCATTTTCTTGAAAAGTTTGAGGCACCAACAAATCTACATAAAACACCTGTTAGTTATAAAACTGTCAAACAAGCACACATTTGGGAAGTGAAAAGATTCAAGCATTCATTCAGGGGAGAGAGAGATTCTTGGAAGACATGTCGGATCTATTTGTCATCTGAGCAATTTGCCTGTCTGTGTTCCAGAAAAAACACAAGTAGTTTTGTGAGCACTGAAAGCAATCAAGCCTGATTTCCTACAGACTAATTAATGGACTTTCTAAAGGATGGAAGCTCAAATTGAAGCCTTTTTGTTTGACTCCCATAGTGTCAGAATCCAGCATGGATTCTCTAGTAAGAATGGTTGTTCACCTGTGTTCTTAGGTGGATACACAGGGATTTTTGAGACTTTCTCCTCCACCATCCCATTCAGTTTCATCAAACTTCTGAAAAATACTTTTATATTTTCGACTCTCTAAAGTGCTGACCCTTTCTCACCCAGTCTACTCCTTGAAATTTCTCCATCCTTTTCATGTCATAGTAGTGTTATGCCTATGATGCTTGAGCACACATATGAGAAATGATCACTTCCACCTCATAAACCTGTCTAATTTTTGTTACTCATAAGAAGTCTTTCAATTAATTAATAACTAATTTGATGCTACTTCTGATCTAGAAATGAGAGAAGATGGGGGAAGGCCTGGGACTTTCTTTTCATTCTCATCCTGATAATTCCTGTGTGGGACCCTGTGCTTTTCTTCATGTTGTTGTCAGTGGGCTACTTTACTGCTGATAGAAGCCACTGTTAGCCTGCTTGGTCATAACAGTTGAAACCACCGGTCCTGCCCCATTTTATTTATGTATACATATTTTAATTAATTTTCTATACAAGAATATTTATCAGCTAAAATCAAGAAGTAAATCTATTTTAAAATGAGGGTAGCTTCAATATTTACTGCAACTTAATGACAACTTTAGACAAGAATTTAATTACACCGAGTCAGCACACCATATATATTGTAGGGATGTACCATGGGACTTATTTTAAAGTGTAATTTAGAGTATACATTTTGGACTGCTCCTCAATATGAACTTAAATCAAAATATTTCCACTGATGGAGCACATTCTTCAAAACTGATTAGAAAAGTAGCTACAATACTAATGGAGACTTAGTGTATTTTTATGTGTTATGGTATAAATGACTTGCAAGAACACTCTTGGGAAGTTGTACTGTAATTTAATATCTTTTAAGCTAAAAAAGGCTAGGGAAATATTTTTTCATGGAGACCTACTTTTTCCCCTTAGTGTTGCCTCGAAATACATCTTTCTGTAGGACAGTTTTGTATCCCTTGCAATTCACTCACCATGCCCAGAAAACACATTTAAATGTCACGCTGTGCTTTGCAGAACCAGCTTCCCCTGCGGAGTGGACAACTGACGAGGACTCTTAAGCCTGAGCTTTCCCTTCCTCCTACTCACTGCTGTCTTTGTGCATGCTGATCTCAGGGATATTTACAAAGGCCAGTAATGGTTCCCTTGCTTACTGTTACCTTATTTTTTGCTGGTACCACTCATGGTGTTATGGGTAGAGGAATGTGTTCTGAAATGTCTGTATTTCAGGGCCTTGCTGTGAAAATGCCACACAACCTTTGCAGCACAGCTGTATACCACCATGGGAACATGTGTATTACCTCTGTGAATCCGCAGAAAGTCGCTGTGTTTAACAGTCTAGCCAGACAACTAGATTCTTATTTACACTGACCTCATTTTACTGCAATGGGTAAGAACTGTTGCTCTGTGTCTGTACCTTAGGTTTTGCCTTCCTTAGGCTGCTGTTCAACTCCTTAGCAAACTTAGTTCAATAAAAGAATGGCTGACACCACTCCCTGACTAAACAATTTCTAGAAGGAAAGTAGGAAAGTCAGCATAACACTGTGGGGTAGATGAGGAGCTGGGATGTAACTGCTTCAAAACACAGACACGAATGAAATGGGCTATATCAAAACATAAAAGGACATTTTTTATTACCTAATTATCCTGTGTGGTAGCTTTTCAGTGGACATTATTTGTAGATCCTCATTTAGGTGAAAACAGCTATATTTTAGATTGCTGTGGCACCATTCTACTCTAAGGTTGCCAGGCATATGCTCAAGGATGCTCCTGCTTTATAGACAGGCAAGCTATCTCCTAACTGCACCAAAGTCATCTACAGCAAGATTTACATCCACATAGTGCTGTAACAGCTCCACAGGAACTCTAACTAGCCATGAGTAAATGAGGTCCATAACCAAAAATGCTGAGCAGCACCTCAGCTGGTGTAAATCGTCACAGCTCCTCTGTGGAGCTGGAGACACTTTACACAGCTGAAGGATTTGTTCTTCAGAATGTGCAGAAAGTTGACCTCAGATACTCAAAATGTCCTTGCGCAGCAGGAAGATGCAAACTTTCCTTTGAAAGAAAATGGGAATGGGAAACTTGTGATTTCTCACTCCAGCCCCACAGGTGTGCTTCAGCTTTTATTGGTGAAGATAGGTGTTTGCAATGGTCCGCTTGGTAGCAGTTCCTTTCTAAGATGTACTCTAAATGCCTGGAAAATACACTTGCAGCTGGATGACCCACACAGCACAGGGTAACCACACAGTTTTTCAGTGTTCTTAGCTAAACACATGTAGTTCACAGCCATCCAGTGAAGGAGCTGTAAGGCTTCACTAGCCCTGGTTTTCTCAGAGGCCGGGAATTTGCAGTAGTTAGCTTGCACTTAAACTGAATCATATAAACTTACCCAAATCAACTGTGTTATGGAGAGGGCAGTTCTAGTCCCTGGTTGCCAAGGGACAGCCAGCTATGCTTGCTATTGGCAGAATGCATATTGGCAAGCGTGGGAGAGGTGAGGACAAGATTTTGTGCCACAGTGGAAGGATGGTGGTCAACTTTAGATTTTCTAGTTTGCAGAAAGCTCCGAGTCAGAGGCTAAAGCTGGCTCAGAAATGAAGTGTTTCCAAAGCAAAACCTTTCTTATCACACTCTGAGAAAAATGGATCAGCACAACACATGTATGCAAGATAAAAAGATATGGGGCTTACGCAGTGATTCCAAGTATTTAATTTAATCTGATTTCCTGTACTGAAGGAATTTTGATTACCATAAAGGTTGTGGCATATGAATACATGAAAGCAGGTTGGAAATTGAAATCTGGACTTTTCCATTCATTTTTCTGTAACTCAGCACTTAAAATCTTCAGCTCTAGACCTTGTCCAAACTGTATCATGGTCCTGTTACAAAAAGAGAGTCATTTACAGAACACAGAATATATTGGTCTGACCTGAAGTTCATAACATCAAGGGCAGGCCTGTATGAACTGGAAAATAACTCACTTGTCTGCAGCACATCTGGACTCTTGAATCAAGGCCTACACAGCCTCTAGATGATGACACTAAAGAATGAATCATTTTGTAGCACTGTGGCATCATATACTCTCCCTGTATCAGAGGGAATATTTCTCATATCTCACTTAATGGTCCACACACAGCAGTATTTTGTTATTTCTGCCATGGTGAGCTGTCCCACTCCTCCAGCACTCCTTTTAGGTTGGCTAGGGGAAATTTGCAGAATAAAATAAAAACCCATGCAAAAAAATCATCCTGCTCTGTAAAACTGAGATAACCTCATTCTAACTCCTACATAGCCTTAGTCATAAAAACTCACAGAGTAAAACTTGAAGTGCTGTGTAGCAATACTTTCCTAGTCACAGCAAGCAATTGTGTATACCAAAAATTCCTGTACCAGCTTTCAATGGAAACAGTAGCCAGTGTGTTTCCATGAGAGATTAGAGTAGCTGCACAACTTGCAGCTTTTAGCTTTGCTCTAGGCTTCGAGGTATTCAGCATTTTCTTAAATTTTTTTTAATACATGAGAAATAAAATTAGTTCATTTCTCAGTATAGTGTTTATTCTACATTCTTAACAATGTCTTGTAGCACACTGAGCACTGTCCATGTATTTTAAACACAAGTGTCAATCACTGTTCTCTACCATCTCCATAGACTGCAGGTAACTTGGGGGATATTAAATGGCTTCACTGGGGCTGTGCCTGGGCGTGAGAGAAGAGATTGCATCAACGGGGCTCTGGCCAGTATTGCAGTTTTTGTCTTCCAGTGCATTAAAGCCTCTGCTTGTCTGAAAAGGACAGTTCAAAGTTTAGAGATGAGTTTTAATGAAATATTTCAGGAAGCAAAAGAAGGAATTGCTCATGGATGGCAACAAAAAAAATGCTTCCTCATCTATGGAGCAGCACAGCAGAAAATGCAGACAGAGGAAAAAGGGACAGAGGAAACCCGTAAAAGAGAAGAATGGGAGATGCAGTCGGCTAAATGGAATGGAAGATAAATGGCAGCAGAACCTAAAGCAATAGATTTCACAGGGGTTTTTAATGGCTTGCATTTCTTCTAGCAGGCAGTAGAAAATCAAGGAAGGTGCTGGCTGGTGGAGACAAGGCAGTATTGGCAAGCAGTATTTTAGACAGAAGGGAGGAAGTGGAGAGAGATCTTTCTGACATCATCTATCAAGAACAGAGATGATCATTACATTTTTAGCTTCTGTTGATGAAAAAAAGTCATGATCACCACCATGAAAGGGAAGACAATCAATGACAGAAAAGAAAAGATGGTCTAGGAGACAACCCAGGAGACAGCTAGTGTAACCGAATGGACAGAGGAGATGAGGATCTGAAAGTCAGGAAGAAGCAGTAAATTACTAACTTTGGAAGCCAAGCTATTATATAATGACAGCTGAGTGTACAGAATCAGATGATTATGAAAGTTCAGACAAGGAGAGGAGAGTGATTGGCAGAGAAAGGCAAGTGCATCAAGGATTTTGACATGGATACCTCTATGAGGCAATGGGGAGACCAAGTGGCAAAGGGAGATGCAAAAAAATAAAGGAGATGTCAGTGCAGGTCCATATCCAAAGAAAATCAGAAATGAGAAAGAGAGAATTACAGAAGCCAGGTGTTGTGAGGGAGAGATCAGTAAAGAAAAGGACAAAGGTTGCCCTCAGATGAAGTCAAACACAGGAGCTGGGGAAGCCTAACTTCTCTTACCAGAGACTGAGAAGTTTGTTAGAAGTGGGAAGAATCAGCAGCTTCTGAGAAAATGGAGACAGACATGAGGAACAACCAGTTTAACAGCCAGTGGGTTGTTAAAAAGGTAGACTGAATTAATGGAATTTCATTTTCTCAAGAGCAAGACCATCCTTGAAGGTAGAGCGTCTACAAAAACAGAGAGTGGTTAAAAATACGTAAGAATGGAAGAAGAATCAAGAAATAAGAGAGAGAACTTGTACTGTGCCTGGAAAGACATTATGATCAACTATAAAGAGAAGGAAAGGAACTGGGATTTGTGGAAAGCAGCGCAAGAGGAAGCAGGAGTCTTACCTTAGTCACTCTCTCCTTTAAAAAGAGGACTAGATCCTGGCAGTGGAAAAGTGAAGTTTAGCAGAAACTCCTATTTTATTACTCATGAGCAAACACAGAGGGTTTGAAGCTCCCAGCCTGGTATGAACATCTGTATGAGAGAGAGTTCAGTCTCTGGAAGAAGTCCTGACCCTATTAAAGTCAATGACAAAACTCCTGTTGCCTTAAACAGAGCCAAAATTTCACCTTGTGTCTGTGGCCATCCCACTGAGACTTCCAACATGAATGCCAATTAGTGCCAGTTTCATAGGTGACATTTGTGACATGAACATGCAGTCCACTGGGAGATGAGCTAAGATTATCAAATTGAGTTTGCATACACCAGTAAAGGTAAGCTTGACATTCCCTAACAATTGACTGAGGCAAACAGATGAAGAAAAAGCCGAGATTTTGAATACTCCCAGAGCATGTTAAAAATGGCACCATGATTGACTTAAAGAAAAATAAATAAATAAAAGCAATTAGTAACTCAGCCTGTGTGTGGCAGGTCTAAACGAATAAATTAGTAAGTTAAAAGACATGCATAAAATAATGTTTAATTAAAAAGGGGGGGGGAGGGAAACCACTTTAAAGAGTAAATTGTCTTATATTTTAGAGTGAATTAATATGAAAAAAAATGACCTGAGGATACTGGATTACTGCTGAGAGGCTTTCAGATGCTAGAGTCATGTGACAACCACTATTAGCACATTCAGATTAGTAGTTTAACGGTAATTGGAATATTAAACAGAACATGTAATTTTGATTTTGTTAAATATGCATCTGAGTATTCTACTTAATTCTGGGTAGATCTGAGGTGTACTCAGGCTGGATACCACAGCACTCAAAGCTGTTACGTTTTTAATGTGCATGTGGATGTTCTATGTGCCTTTATCAAAACCCATGTAGTCTCTATGTATTTTAATAAACAGTATCAATTCCATCTCCTGATAACAATGAACATTTCGCGTTTTCACAGAATATTTCACAGAATATTCTGAGTTAGAAGGAGCCCACAAGGATTTAGTCCAACTCTTAAGTGAATGGCCCATACAGGGGTCTCACAGCCTTGGTATTAATCGCTCCATGCTCTAACCAACTGACTTATTTTTATTAGTCTTTGCAATATACCAATTCTACAAGTGACTCTGTTGAATCAGACCTCATTTGAGAGTGTAAATCTGGGCTAATCCAGTGCTCATCCTTCTGGTTTGCCCAAGTTTTATGTCGATCAGAATCTCTCCTAATATGTCTGATTGCAATTCTCCACTCTAATATGTTCATATAAACATTTTAATCCACTCTGTTTACATCAGTGTAATAATGGCTTAAAGGAGCAAGGCAAAACCACAATAATGTACAAACTATAGCAATATATGTTGGGTAGCAGGTAAGCCCCATTTCATCCCTTAAGAGGTTCCTGCTTCAAGGCAAAACCATATCTCCTTCTAAGCCAGGTTCTAAATAAATATTTGACATCAGGAATAAACATATAAATATAATAAATATATGATATTAAGAAGTCACCACATCACTTACCAAATGCACATGCCCAGACTCAGACATGGCCTCTGAGCAGCTGACTGCACACTTAGAGGAGACCAAGGCTGGCATGGCAGAAGGGTTGCAAATCTAGCCTGAAAGTGCACTGGCAAGTCTGCATGTGCAAGCTTGCACATCACCTGCTTACACTGTACCTAGCCTTAGGAAAAGCACTAAATCTTCTCATGTCATACATGCCAAATTCATTCATGGCTTTGAAAGAGAGAAAGACGTAGATCAGTTTTTTACTGTTCCCATTATGTATGATAAAAGAAAAATTAGAATAAAAAATACAGTGTTAACTCACTGCTTTTCTACCACTGTGTGGAATGAGACCTGCTTGACACTTCAGTACCTTTAACATGTGAGATTGTTAAATGAGCAATCTCAGCTGAAACAAAGTGAACAATCAGGCTTTCTCAACCTGCCTCACACTGCCAGATTGGCTCTACTTTTGCTCAGTGTGCAGCTCTCCCCTGGTTTCGACCAAAATCTTGTAGAACACAACTGCTTGGTTTGATGTCGNTTTTGCTCAGTGTGCAGCTCTCCCTTGGTTTCGACCAAAATCTTGTGCAAAGATGACAGGTAGAACACAACTGCCTGGTTTGATGTCATACCTATGTCAAAGAGAAAGGGCATGGCCACAGTGTGCTGCACGTGAGCTACCCCAGTGCCTGAAGTCAGGCTCTGAAAATGTCCAGCCCAACGGTGGAGGCAGAAAGCTGAGAAAATTAATATTTTTTTATCCTAAAGCTGTGAACTAGACAGGTTTTTCTTATAGAGACAGCGATTTGTCCATTCCAGAAGAAAGGTGGAGGTGGGGGTTGTATGCTCTGTGTATGTGTCAAGTGAGGAGGAGACAGGTTTAATTAATCTTAAATGCCTTTGCAATTCAAGAATTGTAGCCCTGGATCAGTTCCTGTACTAACATGATTAGCAAATATTGACTTTTGAGTACAATAATAATGTGTCATCTGAAACCCTTGATAAGTAACTTAAGTACTTCCTTAGCTTGCATCTTATTAAATTAGATGAGGTACGGTTGAGACACATTATACAAAGCCATCAAAATGAGAAATCAGACCTAAAGATTTTAACATTGATTAAGGAAAGTCCAAAGTTAGAATAAAGATGAAACTCTATGGCCCATACTCTGATCTCCATCCATTGCTGTGAGTACGGATTGCCTCGCTCTCGGATTTATGCTGATGCTAGCGAGGTATTCAAACTTTGTTTCAGTATTTACTAATATGGATGTGTTTTCTTTGGAGTCCTTCAGCACGGGGTGAAGTAATTTTTTTCCATTTTTGCAATACTGTAATTGTCATAGTTGTAACAGGGGTAAACATTTGCTCTTTGTGACTCTTTGACATGCAATCCATCACTTGATTATGTATGATGACCATATAATGTCAGTTTTACGGAAGGTTAGCTGGCATAGGTTTTGAGCTTTTGAAGTTAATATAAGGGAGAAAAAGAAAGGCGTCACACTTGTGTGCCTGTGAATACAGTACGTATAACATACTCAAATCTGGTCATAAGGTTTAGTTTAAAAATGTGTACAGCAGCTCAACCAAGAAGGGAGTTAAAAGATGTGATACTCCTCAGATGCAACCTGACAAATCTTACTTTATTGATTAGTTTTCAAAGGCAGTGCAGTGAGAGCACTACACTTACAATAGACTTTGGAATGAGTAGTGGGGGGGAGAGGCAAAAAGCTCCAAATGTCATCAAAGCAAATGGTCTGTGAATGTTGCTTCAAAGCTAGTCATTAGTTGCCAGGGTATTTTGCCACAAAGCTTGTAAAGAGGTTTTCCTGGAGGGGAAGGTATGACAAAATGCACTTCTTGGCAAGATGCTTAAATAGCAGGACACATTAATTCTTGCTTGATACATAAAATTAATTAGAGGATTAACGTCCTTTATGAAATTTTGCCAGAGATTTTTTTCCTTTTTACCAGGAATAGACCCCAGGCTTTTTCTGTACTCTAATGAAATTGCAAATTGACTTGTGTTCAAATGATGCTTGACTAAAATGAATAATTAAAAATGTATTGCTAACAATGAGATGGGTCAGCTGATCTTTTCAAGGATTAATTAGTTTCGAGAACCATCTTTCTTATGTAACACAGCAAAGGCCAATGCCAGCCCACCTTTTATTCATGCAGTAGCTCCCCGTGAAGTCAATGGACCCATTCTACTCCCAATTATCCATGGTTTTATTCCAGATTCAATCTGTTTAGAGTGGGTTTTCCTCTCCAGCAATTCAGAGAGGAGCTATGCCTGAAGGAGTTGAGCTGTTATTCTATCTACAAATACATGAACCCCATTCCTCTCTTTATTAGGATCTGATTCAAAATCAAGCTCAACTGGCAGGAGTCTCCTGTTTGTCTTCATTAGGCTTTGCCTAATGATGAACGATGTAACACCAGTGTAAGAACTTTCTGACTGCAAAAGGAATTGGGATTAAATTTTCCATAGGTCAACAAGTGGACGAATGAGGAAAAGCTAAGACTAAAGGGAATATGGATGCCTGTGTTGGGATAGTGTGTTGGGATCTGCTACTTTCTAACATGAATAAGGATGCTCAGGAACTACAAAAAATGACTCAACATAAATTTTTCAGAAGCAGGACAGGGATTCAATTCTCTGATTTTCTCAGATGTTTCAAGTATTTAATTTTCAAAGGCACCTATGCACAGGTACTTCATTTCCATTTTTACATGTGCCTTGAAAAAATCCACTGAATGCCTATCCGCTTCTCCACACCTCTTTGAGAATTGGCTCTACATCCACATTTTCAACAGTGACTTGCATACTGTGGCATCTAACTCTGGCTGAATGCCACATAAAGCAAGATTTGGAGGTTAAGAGAAAAAAGCTGGAAAAGCTGCCCTTCTACTAAAATTCTGTCCCTTTTGATACTTGTGTTCATTCATTTGGGGTTGATGTGGGTGTTTGCGCAGAGTGTTTTATGCCATCCAGAAATTTTCTCAGGTACTTTGAAAACTCAACCTTTAGCTTCACGTAAGGTGAGATTTACAGAGGCATAAAGGTGCAAAGGGACATGGTGATTAGAGTCAAGGACCAAACTAGTAACTTGCTGCTGAAAATCTCTTTCACTGATCTTTCACATTTAAAATATGAAATGTCTGAGTTACTTCCCCAGTGTGTGCAAATAAGTGTGTTTCACTTTTTAAATTCCTTAATCATCTTGTGTGTTTTTAAAAGGTCCCTTTCTGCAATGAGAATTTTAAAAAAGGAAACCTAACATTCAATTTCAGTGTTTTCTGAAAATACCTTCTAATTCTCAAAACACTTATTTCTACTTGCATGTTTCTGAGTTCCTGTCTCCGATGGATTTTTCAGATGTGTTTTATGTTGTGTTATGATGTTTTTAATTTGGGTGATGAAAGGTTAAAAGATACGCCTGTATGAAATTACTCAGTGGCTCTTGTGAACTAACATCAGAGCTTATTGAGTATGATCACTCTGTCATTTGCTTTGGCTGCGGCAAAACTTTTAGATACAGTAGGAATAAGTTTGGATCCCCAGAGCCTACTGTAGAATTTGAAGTGGGGCAAAAAGACATAGTTTCCTTGCCTGAGACCTGCTAGCCATGTGTAAAGAGACGATGCTCTGGAAAATGTTGTTTTTCTTTGGCTGCCCTTTAGTCAGATCTTCTCACTGCTGGCATTGTGCAGACTCAGCTTAAAAGGTGTATTTAGCATTGAGGGATTTGGTAAATACTGCTTTATTGTGCTTCATACTCCCTACAGGGCATTCTGAAGAGATGAATAATAAGTGTGAACAGGAAGAGCAAGTTTCCAGTCCTGTCAAATTAATTAGAGCAGAGTAGAGTGAAGTGAGGTTTGCCGTTAGGTAGGTTCAAAACAGGCAAAAGGAATCACTCAGGCATGTACAAAAATGTTACCCCACTTCTATTATTGTTTTCTTATGAATCAGATATAAAATGTAGCTATGTTTTTTTATCCATAACAAAACCTCCCTCAAATGCTGGGCGT
This sequence comes from Serilophus lunatus, assembly GCA_013399895.1. Taxonomy (NCBI): domain Eukaryota; kingdom Metazoa; phylum Chordata; class Aves; order Passeriformes; family Eurylaimidae; genus Serilophus; species Serilophus lunatus. Next base: position 10,403 of record VXBA01000825.1, on the reverse strand, counting down.
AGAAATAAAATAAGCTGGATACACAGATCCCCCGCTGTGGCAAAAGCAAAAGTTGCCAAGTGATGATGCTGCCCTTAGAGCTGCTGTTCAAGAAGTGTTTGCTTACAGTTTTAAGGGAATTACTGACACCCAAGCTTAATGTCACTTAATTCCGTAAAGACATTTGAGAGATTGACTCAGCTCCCAGCTGTAAAACAGTCCCTCTGATTTGCCAGCTGTCTGCTTCACAGTTTTCTGCAGCTCGCCTTTTTCCTTACAGCAGCCCAAAAAAGCCATTCTTGGTGCCATACTTGGGCTCTAGTTCATTTGTTTTCCTAAGTCTTTTCAGACAGCCATCAACTTAGTAGGTTAAAAAGGGCCTGATCCAAACCCCACTTCAGTCAGTGGAAAAGATTCCTGCTGAGTGAAGTGAGGGCTGGATAAGTTCTGTAGACCCTATTTTTTAAATTCCCTTCCTAGACAGGAGTGATCTCTATTGTGTGTTTCCAAGCTCTGGTATGAAATGACTCAAACTCTGAGGCTACTGCTTCTCTTGAAAGCTATTCCCTAGACTAATCAGATCATCTGATAGGAAAATTATTTCCCACTTTATCACAACCCACCCTCTTTATTTTTTTCCCCTGGAAAGCCTTAATTTTTTTTTCTCCCTCAGTGGTGTTTTCACATTTGAAGTGGTAATTAAACATATAACATACTCCTCCTGCACTTTGCATTTGTATACATTTAGGTGCTTTCATACTTCTTTCTAACTAAGCCATTCCTATTTTTGGAGCATTTTATTCCTCTTCTGTGACTTCAATCCATAAACCTCTCACTTGCCTGCATATGGTGTCTAAAGATGTGAGATTAAGTTGATCGGACACTGCTTTTTTGGTGACTGGTGTTAAAAAAAAGATGGTCTAATTTACAGCACCCTAAAGCAGAGGTTTAAATCAGGTGAGACTCTGTCCTAAAGGGCCTATTTCTCTGCTGGGAGACGTACAAGGGAGTCTGGAAGGACCAGTGTGGCTGTGAATACGCTTCCAGTAGACATATCCCATCCCATGAAGTGAGTCATGCCCCTGGAAATGTGCAACTGGAAACGTTGTTCAGAGTGGCTTTGAAAGGAAACAAATGCCATGTCTAACAAAATAAATCTGTTGTGAAAAACTTATTCCGCTAACTTCTTATCCAGGGAGGCTAACAAAAATTAGGCATTTTTATAACCTTGGAAGCTCCTGCTTTGATGTTTATAGAATGGAAAGTTGTGGTTGTTGCTGCTGTTTTTGTTGAAAAGTGTTACAATGAAGATGTACCAGATTTCTAACATGAATTAATAAAAAATTGTCCTGAAACATGAATGAAATGTTTCGGTGTTCTCAGTATCCCATTGTGAGTATTGCCTCAGGTTTCTTTTTCCTAATTTTGGGTCATAGAAAATTTCAAACTACTTATACTCAGCCGGCTTTGGAACAAAATCACACATTAAATTTGGGATTTCCAGCTAAATTGACACACTAGAGTCGGCTCCCACTCCATTCTGTTCTTCATACTCAGCCTTCTTCAGTCTTTATTTTATTTGTCTTTTTAACAGAGTACAGGAATATTCACTTCCAATTTTCCTCCGCTTATCCTCTTTTTCTAAAGCTGCAATTTAGATGTCACTGTTGGCCTCTGATAAGTACAGCTTGTTCTCCAGCTCTTCGTGTACCGTACTTGACCGTGAGGGTGTGGGAAGGAACACAGAAGGTCAGGGAAAAAAATCTCATCCTTATACATTTGGGTCCAAAATTTGTCTGATGTGAATCAGCACTGCTTAGCTAACTATTGTTGTGTGCCTCTGAAGAGCTCAGTTTTCACCATGGTTCATATCTACGCCATGTAAAGCCAAGGAAAAGGCAAATCATTGAATACTCCCTCATTTTTAGGGTAGGTACGGTGGCATGGGAGTCAAAAATGTCAGCTTACTGAAAGAAAGCATGATGAAGAATGCTTTAAAAATTGTGACATTCCTATGAGCATGCTGTTACCACTGATTTTCTTTCAGCTCCCTAAATTCAGTTTTTGGCAGCTGCTTTAGAGCAGCCAAGGAACTCCTACTCTATGATCTACAGAGGGAAGATCGTCCACAAAGGGAATAGTTTTGATGCTGGGGACAATAAGAGGTCTGGGGCCTGAGACTCAGAGGCAGACACTCCCTTCTCTTTTTGAGAGAATTTCAAAATCCTTTGGTTTTAGTTCCAAATTGGAAATAAAAAGAGACATTTTACAATTGCAAAACCCTCCGTAAAGCTGAATGGTCTTTCTCCCCACAGCTCCATCTGAAACAGACAGAAATTTCTTTAGCGAAGTGACCACTTAATTAAAAATATGTGATAGCAAATTAATACCATTTCAGCAGGTACTGGGAAGGCAAATGAAGACTGTAACCTTCTCCAGGTGTCTGAGACAACTATCTATTGGTTTTTTTAAGGTGTCTGGCAGCTGGTAAGTAATTCAAATGATGCTTGTCGGCTCCCAAATAGAAGAAATAAATGAACACAAAAGAGCAAGATTTCAATTAAAGTTCATCATGTAAAACAGGCCTCATGCCTTCCCTGACCACAGAGATTAGCTTTTGTGTCTGGAATTGCATTTAATAAACCTCCTCCCTTGACATGGAACATCTGCTCCCTTTAGGACTATTGTTTTACACCCATAAATAAAACATAAAATTATATTTTTGTCACTCTTCAGGCCAGATCTTCAGCTGGCATAAATCAATTGCAAGCAGTCAACCTCAGCAGAGCTCTTCTGACTTAAACCAAATGAGGATCTGGCCCTTGACGCTCTGGTGCTGAGGAAAATAATGGGTCTGGGCAGAGTGTGTGGGACATTGTTTATCAGAGAATGTGTGTGAAACTACATGGAGCAAGTAACCACAAAGCATGATTGATCTCTCCAGCATATTTTAACACTTTTTTTTTCAGTGTTTACCGAAACCTTTTAGGTAGTGCAGTTTTTTCAGATATCATTTTATGTTTGAAAAGCTTTCTAATTCATAATGAAAAGTTACGCATCGCTCCAATGAACCTCTAGCTTCAATTACTTGCTGTGCAAATGGTTGGCCTGCATTTTGACCAATGTTTATGGTGCTTGGCAATTTTTCAGTAGCTACTTTACCCTGATTTGATTAATTTCTTGCATAATATGAGGTTTTGCATGTGTAGAGCTGAAATAATCCTACAAGACAGAAGAGAAATAAAAGAGCTTGTGTGTTTCAGCTTTAAAAACATTTGAAACATAACATCACAATTTTAAGTGTGCCAATGATAATACAAGTTAGCCATGGATGAAGACGACCACAAGAGACATGAAGTTGCTGATGGGATTCAGCAGCATGAAAGTCATTACTTGGCTGGTAAGGTCAGCACACTAGATCATAGCTGGGCAGCCTCAAGAGCAGGGAAGCAAGAAACTAACCTGGAGCTCATAGTACGTGAGTGTAGCAATAGAAGGAAGAATGGCTACTGGTACTGGTTTGCTTTCCTGAATGCTGAAGCCTTCTCTACCCACCAGTATCCCTTTCACCAGAAGAATCCACATATAACTACCCTGAGATAAATGGAGGTAAAGTTTGAACAAGCAAATCTTAATTTAAAAATATATTTAGATTTAAGCACCTGAGAAATCTTGCTGGTGTCATGTTGCAAAATGGGATTTGTGTTTTGTCTTCTTTATCGGGATCAGACTTTAAAGTAGGTGACATTTGGATCTCCACAAGCCTAAAAAGACAAATATTAGTGACAGCTTTTTTTGACAGGGCTTGAGGAGAATGAGATACCCAAACCCCGTTGTGCTGTAAAGCAGAAAGACTTTTCCACGGGCCCTGGCACCCAGTAGTCTTTGGGCTTTGTAAAAGGAAGAGTATGGAGTGTTACCACCCAGGCTTTCGTCCTGCTTCTGCCATACTAATGGATATATCTGCTCTGATTCAGTTCATCATGTAGTGTCTTAGTAAAAGCACACCCTCTTCAGTGATTTAAACTAAAATATTGTGCTGATCCTTGGGGAATGTGATCTTCAGCACAAGTTGCGAAGCAGATCACTGAGGTAGCAAACTCTTAAACCCCCTCCAGAAGAAGCCCTTTGGTGCCTTCAAATTCCCACCCTCCATATTTTTATTTCATACAATCACACACTTGTCACCTTAATAGAAAGTATGTCTACATTGCAAATTCCAGTATAGTGAAGAGGTACTCAAACTAACTATAAATGAGCTAACCATAAATGAGGCTGCTTCCTGGCAGGATAAATTAGCCCATATGGAGCTAACACTGCCAAAAAAGCCAGGTAAATTAGTCCTCTTGGTGTTCTCTGCTGTCTTATCTTGACTGCGTCCAGTATCCGCAATGGTTCGTTTACAGCCAGCTTGGGCATTTCTACATTGCCACGTGGACATAGTCAGAGCAATATTGTTATTGTTGCCTTAACATCGACAAGAGCACAGGAACTGAGCCTAAAGGGGGTTAGTTACCTTTTACCTTTGCGTTTTAGCTTGGCACAGAGGGGGCAAGTCAAAGGTGACAGAACTGAAGCATGACCTCAGTGATTTCTGCTTATGTGAAAGTACACAAAGTAGATGGTTATCCTGTGTGACAATGAATACTGAGTCATCCTGAACACAAGAAATTACTTTATAGCCAAAAAGATATGCTATAGAGAAGCACTTGATGCCGAGACTGGGGAGATTTTTGTGCTTTTTTTGTTTGTTTGTTTGTTTGTTTTGTAAGTCAGCCTTTTGTAGCGCTTGTTTTTTGGTTTTATTTTTTGGAAATTAACAGATGACATATGTGGAATTATTTGACTTACCCTTGGGAACTCAGCAAGTTTGATCCTTCAAGTTCTAAAGAATCAACAACATTGCTTAGCTTTTAACATTCTTATTTAATATCTAAGGACTATGTTTTTAGGGATCTCAAACATTTTGAACAGTTTTGAATGAGAAAAAAAAAAGGCATTTAAAAAAATGTGTTAGAAAATTACCTGATGTAGCTGAATTTAAAAGGAGTCCTGTAGCAACATATATCCCTGAAATCTGAAGTGGAACTTCACAAGGTACCTATATGGAGAAAAGTAAAAAACCACCTGAGCAAAGATCAATCTATATGTAAAATTTGAGATACATTGATAGGTAAAAAATTGCTCAGTATAGTCAGGTAGGAAATTGCTTAGTATAAATACACTTCCATTGCCATGAAATGCTTAAGGCAGGATGGCTTGTTTCATTTAGGTGAGGTAAAATAAGCTATACTGATAAAACTGGCATCTCTGCATCTAACAATTAACACACTGGCACAGCTATCGGACAAAAAATCACATCCAATTTAATACTCACACAACAATCAGACCTCTAACAACAACTCCAGATGTATCATGTTAACAGAATTATATATGTTTCAGAAACTAATTTCATCCAATGATGCAGCATTTTACAACCAGATAGTACAAAACATGAGAATCCAGTTCAAATTGCTGGATGACTTACATGATCTTCCTCAGCACCACGAAGAGTGAAGAAGACAACTTTAAAATGCTGCAGTGCTATTCAGTTTCCCACTCAGTATTCTGCCTTGTCTAGACTTTGCAGCAAAATGGGATAGAGCAATCAGCATGTGATGAAATCTCCTTGAAAAAGTGAATGCAACCCTTTCTTCTTCTGTATTTACTTACAGATCAGGGTACCCCTGAAGAACTATAAACAGCTAAGAACAAAAAATAAAAGGACCTCTGAAAGGTTGTATGTCCTCCAAACTATAAATGTCAGGTGGCAGTACTGGGCAGTTTATTTTTCTGTAGAAATATATGAATTTTTTTCTGTGAAAATATTTTCTTTGGGGATTAAAAAAAAGAGCTCATCACTGGCAATTTTATGAAACTTATATAAATTTGCATTGGTACTGAAGAATGCCTTTGATAAGTTGAGTTGACTATTTATTTTTTTCTCCTGCCCAAAAGAAAATAATGGGTATATCAAAAAGTGCTCGCATTTTTAGGTTTTGGCGATTTGGATTTTTTTTTTTTTTTTTCAGAGAGTGAAGGGGTGATGAAAAGAAGCAGCCAGAAGTAGTAAGCCCAGAGATCTGTATTAAAATCCAAGGCAATGACGCAAAATTCTGGGATAGCAGCAGAGGACCACAATGGGCTGGGTAGCTTCAGGAACAGCATTTGCCAAACCAAACATTACATTTTTACCAATCTAAGGGCCACCGTGTGATGTGAAATGCTGGAGTTGAGCACATGCACAGCTGTGGGGTAAGGGGCACATACATCATTTTCTAAAGGTGGGATTCCTCACTACTGTGCTTTCCCTCCCCAATTAAGGGTTGAAATGAGCCACTGAAATCTACTCTGTATCCTGGGGAAATGAATGCCCTGGCTGCCTTCCAACTCGTATTTCTCTCTTTCTACAGCAAACAAACAATAGGCCAAGTAGGATGTTGTATGTCGCTCTGGGAAAAAAAAAAAA
>VXBA01000822.1:541527-643834 GCA_013399895.1 Serilophus lunatus | reverse complement strand
CGGCAGCGGCACCGGCACCGGGATTGGCATCGGGATTGGCATCGGGATGGGCCCCGGGATTGGCGCCGTGGTCGGCGCGGCCCCGCGGAATGAATGGGCGGGGGCCGCTGCCGGCGCTGGGCCCGCCGCCGCCGGGATCCCAAACCCGCCCCCGGCCCCTCCGTGTCCCGGTTCTGTACGTGACCGGCGGCGAGGGGAGTTCGACCAGAAAAAAAACAAATTAAAAAAAAAATAAAATACCGGTTTGGAAGGATTCTGAAGCAGCGCAGGATGTGCGTGGAGGAGGCGGGATGTGCCCTGGGTGTGCGGGGTTGTTGGTAGTTTCGGGGGGTGATTTGGGGGTTTTTATTTCTGCCCTCCCTCCCTCCCAAGGGTGTTGGTCAAAATAGAGCATCGTCCTGTCCTTAATGCCTTTCTGATCTGCAGCGTACCTCAAAATTAATATTTTTTTTTTTAAATCAACGGTTTTGTCCCCATCCTCTCACCTTTTCCTGCCTCCTTGAGCGTGCAGGCACCCACTGGAAATCCATCCTTTTGTCAGGCTGGGAGGCACCTCGGCAGGAAGTGAAAAACATACCATTTTAAAGCAAAAAAAAAAAAAAGATAAGATGCTGTTTCCCCTGGGTAATTTTTTTTTCAGCAATCTAGGTTTTTCTCCTAGTAAAGCAATGTTATGTGGAGAGTTAAAGTAATTAGTGATGCATTAAGAATTTTTTAATGGCAAAAAAGAGAGGGTTTTTTTATATAGGCCCTTAGAATAAAGAATAATTTTTTTATTATCATAAGCCCAGAGACAAAGGATGTTGCTGTTAGACATTAAGCATCCTGAATCAGACGGTTTTCCAATTAGCATCTGAAATTATTAGAGGGGTTCAGGAAGAGGAACATCATATTTGACAGGCCTGGGGTTTGACAGTTTTGATATCTTTAGGTTTTTCCTCCTATAACAAAAATTATCTTTAATAGGGCTGTGGTCCAGAGCCTTTGGGCACTTTATTTTACACTATCATTTAAAACGAGGAAAAAAAAATAATTAGCATTTTATTCTTACAAAAGGAAGCTGCTTTGTTGTGTTTTCGTGGTTTTTACTTTTTTATTCTTAAATATTCCTATTGCCAGGATTAAAAAAAAAAAGAAAAAAAAGAAAAATCAAGCTTCATCCTTCAGTGTGGTCCTATCTATGTCAAGAATCACTGAGTTGTGAAGTGTTCAGTGGTGACAGCAGAGTTGTGCCCTGGCTGGGCTCAGGTGTGAGACACGGGGTGAAACCCAATGTCCTTATGGAATTTCCCTGGCTGGGGGTTTCTTTACAACGTGAAGTATCTCTGGGTGCTCTTAATTCCAGAGTCCTCTTGGATGGATACGTTTTTTCCCCCCCCCTCTGTGGGTTGTACCAGCAGGATATAAATAATTCCGGCAGAGAAGGGGCAAGAGGAGGGGCCTGTGTCACTTGAGCTCGTGTGGGCTTTGGGAGAACAACGTGTGTCTGGAAGTCCCCTGGCACCACGGAATTCCTTGGGTGGGAGGGCAGGGCATCGGGAAATAACGTGGTTCCATCAAATGATGTGGACTGAACTGGGGTAACTAAGCTGGAAGGAAACGCTGCTCAGTGAATTTTTGGAGTGAGGATTATTAAGTAGCCCGTCTTTGAGGAAGAGGTGACTAGAAGGAAGTCCTTGCAACACTGTGGCAGTGCCACCTCCGGGGTCTAAAGCCTTAGAGGTGGATGTTCTCGTTACAGGACAAACAGCAAGTTGCTTACCTGCAGCCTGTAAGGCTGCTGTGACTGTGTTTAGGTTTTTTTTTTTTCCTTTGGGAGTTGTATCAATGGAAAGAATCAAGCCCTGAGATCTGATAAGAATATTAGCATTCATTTTAAAACTCCACACGTGACCTGTTTGTGAGCTTCCTCATTCCTGTAGTTTGAAAAGAAGAATTATACATGCAAGTCCTGAGTGTTTGGTGACTCAGTAGGAAGTGAAAGAGTCAGTGCAAACCACGGTGAAAAGGAGAAGAAACTATATATGGTAAAAGTTCTGACACACGTGGCCCTGCACAGGGGGCAAGCTAAGGAGCTGTTCTTAGAACACCCTGAATGCACAGCAAATGTGTGCAAAAACAAAGGAAGCCCTTGCAAGAAATGGGTGGGTTCGTTGGGTGAAACGTGAGCGTTGTGCTGGTAATTGTTGTGAGAGGTGGGAGGGAAACGAGTGCACTGCACTCACACTGGGGAGTGTCACGTTGAGAGGGGCAGGAACAGGGAGCATTGGGTGTTGGGCACTAGAAAAGAGGAGCTGATTCTTTTCCAGGCTGCTGCAGTTCATCATGTTGACTTGGAGGTTTTGGAGGATTTCCTAAAAGGGACAGGAGGGAGAAGTATCTTGTGTTTCTCGTGCCCCTTCAAAATATCAAAACCTGTCCAGCATCTGTTTTTATACAGATCTGTGTTTCTTAGCCCATTTTCATGTTGGTGCTTTTGCCAAGTCTGGTTCTTCAGCCAGTGTTGGGCCATCACAGACCTGCTGAACCCCCTGAAAATTCAGGATCATGTCAGGGAGAAGACTACAGTGGGGTTGCTCCCGTTGATGGGGAAGCTGATGCACAGGGCTCACTTGTTCTCATCTTCACCAAATTTTTATGTAGCCTGGAGGGGGAAGTTTCAGATCTGGAGGGGATTTAAAATTCTGTCCTTTCTGTCTATGGCCGAGTCTGTAGGACTTTGTGAAATGTCATCTTTGAGGCTCTTTGTTCAGGCCTGGAAGAGACTGAACGTCCAAGCTTAATGTGGCCTGTTGCAGTTCCCATAGATTAAATCTCGTTTTGATTGTGTTTGGGGCTGGTTGGAGAAGTGACAATCTGTTTTTAAAACCTGGGATTTGTTCATTGCCAGCACAGTTAATTTCCCAGGAAGGTGTGTCAAGGTTTCAGTGGGGAAAAGGGCTGGCAGTTATTATTCAGATCAAATAGTAAGAATAATGTTTTTGTAGATTAGCAGTTTCTAGGTCGACATAGTCGTACGTGGTTTGAAAGGTATTTTTTAGGTTGGCCAAGAGGCACTTACAGATTTTTGTGCAGTGGTTGTTTTGGTTGCATCTCTCAGTGGATGCTCTTTAAATCTTGGAGTTTGAGCAGGGTTTAAATGTGTGGGTAATGGAGCTTCTTGAAGGGTGTTCCAGGAGGTTTGAGCTGTAAAGATTTATTTATTTAGATGTTATTTGTCCTTTTACTCCTGTTGACCAAAACATGGTTGGTGATGACTGGTAGGGAAGTTGCTTCATGCTGGGGAACAGAAAAGGAGGAAAAGCTGTAAACAAGTTCAGGGGGTGTAAAGGGGTACATGGAGGTGCTTATGGTTGTACTTGGAACAACTGGAACATCCTGATCTGGAGGGTGGGATTGTGTGGTTCATAGAACTTCCTTCTAGCTTGACCAGGCCCTGCACAATGAATTTTATAATTGTATTACAAAATATAAATATATAAATAAATATAAAAGTTAAAGTATAATTTTATAATTATAGTATAATATAGTATATTATAGTATAATAAGCATTTGTACATATTGTACAAGCAACAATGTGTGAGTGCCCTTAATGCAGTAATTTGCTAAGCCTGAAAGGGAGTCTCTTTTTTTTTTTTTTTTTTTCCCTTTGGAATTTGAACACCATTATTTGGACTCAGCTCAGTCCCTCAAAATGTCTCATGTTTCCTCAAGTTTAAAACTTCTGGTAAAGTCTTCTGGTGTGTTCAGGTGGTGTGTGTGCTCCAGAAATGCTTGTGGCTGCTCTTTGCTTTCTCATAGCAGCAACTGCATTCTTGAACACACAGATAAGATCTCTAGAACTCCTGGGTACTTCTGGCATTGGTGGGATAAGAAAAAATGTTGATGAGTAACTTGCCTTCTCATTTTGAAGTAGGGTGAGTGAAATGAGTTGTGTAAACAGTGTCGTTTTTCAGGTATTCCAGACAGCTCTGCCTTTGGAGACAGCAGGCACTGAAGGAGTGAAAGAAAGTAGGGTCACAAAAAAGTAAAAAACAAAAATCCTTTCTCCCTCCATTACCCCAGATTTAATTAAAATATCTCTTGGCTCTTTCTGTGACTGGCTTGATCAGTTTCTTTCCCAAACAGGTGCCCTTTTTTACTGCAGTGAGGTGGATAATTACAAGCAGCAGCAGCAGCGAGTGACTTTTCATGTCGCTGTTGGGGTAATGACAGAATTCCTCTCAGCTGCAATTAGCTGTTCTCTGTGCTGGGGTGGTTGTTCCAGCCTTCAGACCTTGCTTCAGAAAACCTGGTGAATGCTTTGAACATAAGATGGCTCTTAATACAGCCTGGAAGTGGCTGGTTCAGTTTTGGGGCAGGGTCCCAGGGAGGCTGTGGGTGGTCTGTCCTGGGAGGCTTCAAAGCCCAGAGCATCCTGCTCCGGATTCATCCGTGACTGGTTGGAGCCCAGGGTTGGATGAGGCAGCTCCCGAGGTTCCATCCAACCTGGGTGATCCCATGGGATCCCTGGGTTAACACTGTGGTTCAGTAATTTTGCAGGTGAAGATGTTCTTGTTCTGGGGTGTTACTGCAGTGCAAGAGGTGAGGTGTGCACGTGACACGTGAACGTCAGAGTAGGACAACTGAAGAGCATGATCCCCATGAACCAGGACTTTAACAGGAATTTAACTTAGTTGGGTAACAAACACTCTCTCAGAGCATCCTGTTTGGTGTGAACTGCCATCATCTGAGGTTTTGGTTGTGCTTTTGGTTTTCGAGGTGCTTATTGAAAACTTTATCCCTAAAAGAAACCCTGAAAATTATGAAACTTTGAGAAATCCATCTGAATTCCATGGACTATCTGCTAGTTAAGTGTGTTTTTGTAAGAGCATAAAACTTGACCTCACAAGGTTTTGGATTTTTTTCTGATGTGTAATTCATTATGCCACTGGCTGCTCTAATTGGAGAGGTGATTTAATTAGCTCTCATTGGGTACTCATTATAAGGTGATCCATTACAAAATTACAGATTTCAGGTTGCTGGAGGACTTTTATAGAGTGGCAGGAAATCCAGATTCAGCCACTGGACTCTTTTACACCTCACAATGTACTCAGTCATTTTAACACTGTTTCTCATAAATCAGACAGTCCTGACTTAGCAAACAGTCTGGGAAATACTTTAATGCAGTTTTAAAGGTCTGTGCTTCATCTGAGGTGTGTAAAATTGATTGAAAATATAAATCCAATTGGTTTCCAGTGGGACACAGGCTCTTAAATTCAGACTTTTATTTTTTTACCCCAAACCAGGTTTCTGTTGGTAAACTAAAGTAATGCATATTCTAATAAAATTATTTCTTCCTTTTCAGTTTGTGAAATGTGGATACGCAGGCTCAAATTTTCCAGAGCACATTTTTCCAGCTTTGGTTGGAAGACCCATTATAAGATCAACTGCTAAAGTAGGAAACATTGAAATCAAGGTAAATTTTTTTAATTATTATTTCTTTCTGACAGATAGAAATACTTAGGGCAGCTTTTGACTTACATGATGTTTGGAAATGCTTTCTCCTTAACTCCCCTTTATGCTGTTTCTGTATCTCTTGGTTCATTTCTGAACTGGATTTTAGCCTGTTACAAACTGCAAAGTCATGAAGAGGGTGATGTAAAGCACTGGGGGCCTTCAGATAGTGCACCTGGAGAGGTGGCAGGTGGGGTTCAGGTGGTTCTGGGCAAAAAGGGGCTTCAAATGCCAACATGTAAGTGATGTCCAGGTGAGAGGGCAGGGTTTGGACAGAAGTGGCTGTTCTGTGGATTCTGAGACAATGCTGAAGAACTGCTGGGGCTTCCAGGTCTTTCTGTATGGTTTGCTTTCTACTCACAGTTGATCATCTGTGATCTTGTATGAGATGTTGAACCTTGGCTGTGTTTGCATTTCATTGTTTCTATTGTTTTTGTTTTCCTTTTGCTGTTGGGTGGGTGTAGGTGCTCCACACCAGTTAGAGATGGAGAGGCTCTGCTGAGGCTTCTTTGTCTTGAGACATTATTCCAAGAACCATTGTTTGAGAATCTTTTTCTGAAGTCCAGGGAGCTGCCATTTCTTACTTTATAATTACAGAGTTATGCTTCAAATGTTATTAGTTGCTTCTGCAGTACAGGCTTCAGTGAATGTCTCAGCCCTGCTGTGGTCACATCCTCCCTTCTTGCTTCTAGCCACACAATTCTCACCTTGTGCTGGTTGTGCTGCTTGTGCAGGCATGTGGTGAACCACTTTAGTGAGCAGATCCAGCTGAAAAAGAGGGATTTCTTGGTCAGGTAAAGTTTTGAATGCCTTACTAGACAATTGTGCAAACTCCAGTTTGAGAGTGAGGGAGAAGTAGGAGGCAACAGTGCAGAAGTCCTTCCTCAGGCCAGAGAGAGCCTTTCAATTTTGCTTCTGAGCAGCAGCTCAGGAAGAGGAAAAAAAATTCGGCCCAGTCTTGTTCCTTATTTTCAGAACCTCACAGTGCACAAGCAGAACTTGAGTTACCTGGTTTCTGCTGCTGCCTGTCAAACAATTGTAGTGTCAGCAGAAGGCCACATAAGGAAGAAGAGGCTGAAAGACATCAGACCTTCCCAAAATGTGTTTGAAGGGTTTTTTTTGTGTAGTTAATATTGCAATACTGCTTTACCTTGTGTCAGCTGGGACAGTTTGTTTGAAAGGATGGTGACCTTTCCCTTTCACAGTAGAGAGGACTTTTTTTTTTTTTTTTGTAAGGTGAGGGAGAGCATCTTTCTTTCTCTTGGGGAGTGATGTTTCTTTGAGTATCCACTTGAACTTAAATGTGAGGAGCCTCCTTAAAGGAGGTCCTGGTATGGTTTTGTGAAAGCTGTGCAGTGTGTCTGGAGTCCAAAAAACAATTTCCTGCATGAAATCTCAGTGTTGAAGTCATGCTTCCTTTCCAGCTGATCTGATACCGAAACTGGCAGGACAGGCTGTGTCCTCTGATTACCTGATAACTGAGTTCAGTATTGTTACAGATAACAGTGTGGAGTTGAAAAGGCAGGAGGTAGAAGCGGGTAATTACCATGAGATCAGTGCAAAAGAACCAGTAAACTGTAACTTCACCTGCATTGCTGGTCTTCTGCCTGAGTGTGGGTCACATGGGTGTATTTCAGAGAGTACAAACTGTGTCTGGATTTTTCCTAGAAGTCTCATGGCATCTGCCTGTAACAGCTGGTCACCCTTTCCCTAAGGAAGCAGTGTATCAAGAGGAGAAATCCCTGCCACAGATACTTTGGGTATCCCAGGAGGATAATACAGTAGGAAGACTTGTTAAGTGTGAGTGCTGGTTTTCTTTGTGAGATTCCTGCAGATTTCCTAAAAAAAAAATGTATTTTAGCAGATGAGTTTTATGCCAAGACTTAATTCTAGGTATTTACTGCAAGTTCGTAAGCTGAGTAAAGGAAGAAGGCAAGAAGATTGTCAGCTTAACTTTCCAAAACTATTCAGAAAAGCTGTCATTCCTGAGAAATTCAGAAACTCTGTGAAAAGAGCCTGGAAGCTGATCAAACCAGTGGTTATCATCCATCAAGCTACCAATTTCAGCTTGCTCTGCCCATGTTTTCTTGATGGGTTCTCATTTTGTCTGGCAGCAGGGATGTAGCTTTTTCTCCTGCTCAGAGTCCCCAGTTCAGGACATAAACACAAGAGTTCAGTTATTCCTGTGGTTATTTTGCTTAAAATTGCAACGTTAATACTCTAAACCCATAAGAATGGATGATGCTGTGAGCTTTTCCTGACTTACTGGTCTTTGCAGCAGGTTTGGGGGTACTGGTGAGTCAGTCCTGATGAGTAGTTTTCAGTTCTTTGATATTTCAAGTGGAACTTTTAAAACAAAATTTAAATTTAGTGATTGTCAGAGCTACTTATGGTCAGTTGCCCTGGGCAGGGTCTTGTCCAAGGTAAAACTTCACTGTTAGAAATATTTATACACAGAATCCTATTTGTGAGAGATAGGCAGATAACACAGATCCTGTTTGCAGCCTAGGATACATAAATACGACATGCCACTGACATGCTGCAATAGCTTCCTTTAAAGAGACAATTTAATCTGATAATGTTAGTTTGGCCCTAACTAAACTAACTCAGATCATTTTCTGCTGTACATGCATCTCTTTTCAGCCTAATTCTACTGTGTACTTAAAATAATTTGAGAATTTCATTTAGGCCTTTTCTGACTTTCTTGCTTCTACCTTTTCTTCACCTTTCTTGACCTGTTGAAGTAGAATAACAAAAAGATGGTAAGTGAGGTGCCCCTGTGCTTTTTGTTTACCATTTTTGCTTGATGAGACCTACTAGCTGTTATGTTATTCTTTTAATGCTATTCATTGTTCTGTCCTGTCTTACATTTTACATTTGAATACCTACTTATTTTTGACATTGTACATTGCTTTGGTTTACTGGCAACTAATTCATGAGAATATTTTATGTGTGGCTTCTAAATGTTACATAACCCATAATTTTGCAAGGTGCAAGAATAACACTGAAAGATCAACAAGAACTGAGCATCTTTAACAGCAGAAGATGCTCTATTTAACATTACAAACCGAGAGTTTGAAGGAATGTTCAGATTTCAGTTAGACAAATACTCCTGAGTAACCAAGTGTTGGAAACACTATTCTCTCTGCAAATTCAGTTGTGTTGTCCTTCTTCCTCTTCACCTGCCAAGTGTGCATGTTTGTTGTTAGTGTGCCAGCACTGATGTTCTCAAGAGAGAACAATTGTTCTGCCCTTTGGCTTTGTTTTAAAAGGATGTGAAAGTTCTGTGCAGCTTTCACGTTGCACCCTGGAATAGCGGCTTTTCCTGGGCCGTGTCCTGTTGGGCAGCAAAGAGCCTCTAAGAACAACCCATTCTTCTGACTGCTGGAGTTTCTGTCTTCTTAAATTCCCAGGAATAGTGTGGCTGCATGGTGGAGTTCTGCAAGTATGGTTTCCACAGAGTGCATTTGATTTAAAACGCTGAAGTCTTGACGTTTGTGTTCTGTGCAGACGAGAGCTGAAGCCTGATCTACTGTGTAAGGGGAAACCAATAAAACACCTTCTCAGTGAGAGGAGGTGGAAGAGGAGTGGTTTGACTTAAACTATTTTCAATTAACTTCCTTTTTTTATAGTCAACAGTATCTGTTTAGGTTACTGCTAAAGGCATTATAAACCTGATACCAGAGTTTTCGTTGTGCATCTTTTTTCTCCTGGCATTGAGCAGCAGGTTGAGAAGCAGGTTGCTTCCAAGTTTGCTGTGCCACATGAAGCAGCTGGACACTGTTTGTTTTTTGTTTTTTTTTTTTTTCTTCCAATTAATACTAGTCTGGACACAGGGCTGTTGGTACCTAGAAATATGTTCTTACAGGCTGAGTACAAGTGAGTCAGTCCAGGCTTCTTTAGGGAAGTATGGGATGTAATAGGGAGCAAAGATAAGGTGGTACTGTGCATGCTTCCTCTGGGAAATACGTGGGAAAGGAGAAGATGTGATGCTAACTAATTTGAATGTGCAATGTTTGCATAACTAACTTTAATAAACAGATTGCTTAATGGTGTGAAATGACTATACAAACTGCATTAGTTGGTTGTGTTTGTGCAAGAATGCATCAGTTGGACCTTTGGCTTGGGACTTTTGGCAAGGAACAGACAAGGTTGTATTTTATATTTAGATGTGTCTCTTCACACCCTACTGACACAGGCAATATGTAAACCATTGTTTTCTTTTAATGTCTGGTGTGGAATTTATAATCTCTTATTTGCTTTTGCTCCTGTGCTTCTTCACCACTCATTATTCCTTTTTTGGTATTGTGCACAGAAATTTGCAACATGCATGGAAAAGTATTCTGCCAATCCCACCTACTACCCTTATGTGCTGTTCTGCATCTCGGCTCTTAGAAATTAGTATTTGATAAAATAATTTTGGAGGTGTCAATGGAGAAGCGTCTGTACTTTCAAAGGTCTTTGTAGTCTCTTGCTCTTAACAGGGTTTATTGCTTTGTTTAAGGCTAATTGAAAAATTGAATGAATAGTGTTTATTCTGGATAACATTTGGGATGGGTGACAGCCAAATTTAAATACTACATGAAACATACTCTACTTTTCTCCGAAGTACCTGAAAATGATTTGGAAAGGTGGGCATTGCTTAAGAGCACAGCTGGACACAGGCTGAAGCAGTTCACTGAGGAGTCTGGTGTTCAGAAAACTTGGCGAGCACTGACGTGTTTGTGTGTTAAAATTTGGCAGGATCTCATGGTGGGTGATGAAGCCAGCGAGCTGCGGTCGATGCTGGAGGTGAATTATCCCATGGAGAACGGCATCGTTCGGAACTGGGACGACATGAAGCACCTTTGGGATTACACTTTTGGACCAGAGAAACTCAATATTGACACAAAAAATTGTAAAATACTGCTCACAGAACCTCCCATGAATCCAACTAAGAACAGGGAGAAGATTGTGGAGGTATGTCTGCCTATAGTAGAAGCTGGTTCATACTGTTGCTGAGGGATTGCTGGGGGATTTCTTGTTCCAGCAACACACAGTGACTGGCTGAGGCAGAGCACTTCTGTTTTCTAACAAAAGCTCATCCTCAGCCATAGTCATGAACATTACTGAGCTTAAATTCACACAGGCTGATCTCATTCAAAGGCTGTCAGCAGGCTTCTTGTCATGAGCCATATCAGCATTAAAACACAGAATTGGGAATGCATGTCTGTCTCCACAGTCTCCAAGATACTTTGATTACTATCTGTTGGATGAACCTTAATTATTTGAAATGACCTGGACTTCTGTAAGCCAGTAATGCTGCAGAGGAGATTGGAGCTGGGGGATTCTTACCAGATGGAGCAGTGTTGTTGCAGGGGGTTGAGACAAAGGTGTGGTGACAACCAGTGCACTAATCTTTAATTGGTGCCAGGGATTATCAAGGAAAGCCCTCTAAGAAGGAAAGTCTGGCTCTTGGATCCTCTATCTCAGAGGGATGCCCTGGGTGATCTGAGCTCCAGCTGAGCCTTGTGTTCGTGTAGGTTGTCAGATATTTATTGTTTAGTTTCATTGCTGTGTGACAAATATTCAGTTTTGAAGAACAGTAATGTTTGTTGAGAACAAAAGGTTTAGTTTCCCATTTTCTTTGTTTTTCTCTAAAACTTCATAAGTAGTTTCAGTTAATGTAGGTATTCAGCGTAACAAAAATATAATCAAAAAAAGGTGTTGTTGGATGAGCTGACAGGATGGGAAAAATGGATTCCAAGTCTGAGACCATGCCTATTTAGCAGAACTTTGGATATCCAAGCCTTACATGTATATATTTCTCCAAATTTTTTGCTTAATCTCGTAAGATTTCACCTGCTGCCCTTTCCTTTAAAATCCTTCTGCTGTCACAGCTACAGTGCTTTCTGCAATGTGGCAGTGAACATATTTGCACCAATCCTTTCTTTCAGTGACTTGGGAGCAAACAAAGTCTAGCAAAGTTGGAAAAACTTCAGGGTTAAAAAGTGAAACCGTGCAGTCTAAATTCATCCTTTTTTTTTTAGCACTTGTGGACATTAGGGACCTATTACCTCAGTATTATGTAAGGCAGCACTGGTAATGCCATGTACTGTATCATCAGCTGGGGTGTGATGGGCACAGCAGATGGTCCTGGGTGGCCTCCACGTAGCAGGAATGGCTGTATTTCCTGTCCAGGCTGGATTTTTGGTTATTTTGGTATCAAGTAGTTTTATACCATAAATTGAAAAGTCTAATATGGCCTCTGAACTCTGCTGAAGTATTTGCATTGCTCCATTGGCTTGTTTTATACCCCTTCAGAGATTGTAGATACTCAATTGTGATCCAGAGGATTAGTGAGAAATAGAATCCATTTTTGTAAATTTGAGTTAATACAGAAGCTCATTGTTTCTATTAATATTTTTAATGGAACACAATGTTATGAGGACTAGGAATATTTAGTTTAACCACAACGTATTTATACTCCTTCCATTTTTGACATGGCCTCCTCCTTTACAGGGAGGGCAGCCCAGTATGAAGCAGAGCACTGAATGAAGATATTTCCTAAAGCCTGCAGTGAATATAATGATGTCTCTGCTTTGAGAGATACAGTGCAGTAGCATTTTAAAAGGAAAGCTTAGTCATCTGGACCATTTCAAGAGGATAGATAATTACATCTGCTGCCCTTCATTCTGTTTGCAGCAATTCTCATTGCTTCATCAAAATCAGCTGCAGAGTAAGGCAGCAAGTGTTCACATGACAGGTTATATTGTAAAATATGTCTCTAAAAAGTGTTTTTTTCTTTCACAGCATGTACAAGACATTGTTTGTTCCTTAGCTTAACTGAGTGCTATTTGTCTGTCTCTCTGCTGCTGCATTCTCATTCTGTAGCACCCTCAGAAGCAGCCAGACTGTAATGACACATCCAGCAGCTGTAGACAGTCATTTCTTCTAATCCCAACCTTGGATTCCTTATCACTTTCCCCAATTTTTAATTCTGTTTCTGTGCCCAGTTAAAACATCACTTTGTAGGTAGTCCAAAAATCTGCTGTGATGCAAAGAAGAATGTTTTCAGGAGAGCATTCTGTTCATTTTTTACATCTTAAGACTTTTTTAACACATATGTCCCATGTCAAGGCATTTTTCACATCAAATATGTCAAGAAAGGAAGAGGAGGTTCTTTAAATAGTTCAGAATTCTAAAATTGTCAGGCATCAGCTTTTTAGTTCAACAATATTTGGATATCTTTTACTTGAGCTGTGGGAGTACTTAGGATTTAATCAGTTTCTAATCCTAGAAGTTGCAGGAGGGCTCAGGAGGCTGCAGAGTAGCAAAAGCAAAACTTCTGTGTGTGCTGGAATAATCAGAGTTCACCCCTTCCTCCTCATGAAGCATTTTGAGGGGAAAACTGCTGTACAGTATGATCAGTTTACTTGGCCTTTTCTGTGTTTATAAAAGAAGACAAGATCCTATAAACTCTGCATCCTTTAATCTTGGACTGTGTCTTCACTGAAACTAGCTCAGTGGTTGGGGGGAACTAGAGTGCAAGACAAGCAGTTGCTTTTCATGTTTCAGTACGAGTTCTGCAAACCTGCAGTTTTCTGTCTGCAGTGGGTTTTGTTCTAATTTTAGAAGTTTGTCATTGGGTGTGCTTTGAAGAAGGGGAAAAAGGCACCCCAGATGCAGAGAACACCCTGTGATTCTGGGCTTGTGCTCGACCCAGATGCACAGGAGTTGTTCTTTATTTGACATAGTCTGCGGTTGTACAAAGTCTGTACAGCTTGATATGCAGAATAATAAAACCCTGAACTTCGTTTTAAAGGATACACCTTCAACAAACATTTCATTCCCAAGTCACTCTTCAGTAATGAAGGACTTGGCTGGCCTACAAGTACTGCCTCCCACTCATTAAGCACTTTGGAGAAGGGCTTAGTAAAGCAACTGGTGTGTGTGTTGCTTGTAAGTGTCTGCTTCTGTTGCTAAACAGGTGTGGAATATTTCATGTGTCTTTTCTGGTGTGAACAGGTGAGGTATGGAGCTGAAAGTGCTACTTGTTATCCTAAAGCAAGTAGGTTTCTAATATTTGTGTAGAATCTGTCTGATGAAATTTCTTGGAAAGCATTTCTGATTAGTAAAAATACAAAATTCTAGAAATACGGTTTTCAAACACCTGTAAAACTTCTTTGAAGTATTTGCCCTGTTTTGGAAGCTAATTTTTGCTTTCATCTTGCAGGTTATGTTTGAGACATACCAGTTTTCTGGGGTGTATGTAGCCATCCAGGCTGTTCTTACTCTGTATGCTCAAGGTAGGCAAAAATAACCTAAAATCTCTTTAGTTTATACACGTGTTGCAAAGACAAAGTACCAATACTGGCATCACTGGGTCCTGGGCTTAATTCAGTGCTGTCCTCTGAGCAGGCTCAGCTCTGACTGACAGGCCTTTTGTTTTGGGGAACTATTGAGAGGTACCACTGTCAGTGTTATTTTCATGGATTACAAGCGTGTGGGAACATGCTTGTAATTGTAAAAACCTGGTTCATCAAAACTCTTATTACTGTTTCAGGGTGTAATTGTTTTGCCTTTGGCATCAGGTCTTAATGGCTCACTTCTGATTTTCTGATAAAGGAAGAATTTCTTAGCATGAGTGAATTTTAATAAGGTGATTTGTAGTGTTTTCAGGGGAAAAAAATAAATAGAAAGCTGAGTGTTTTGCTGTAACTAAACTAGATTAAATGATCCTCAGCCTGAGCAGAAGATTATGGACTGACTGAATTCAGTGGGAATTCTACCACTGACTGCAATCCATGTAGGATTTTAACAAGTTATTTAAGCAAATTAGTTCAAATACCGTGACTCCTTACATCTGTTTATTAGTGACTTGGTGCCTTTAGTTGTCACACAAATATCCATTAACACATCACTGTAGTTTCTATGTCCAAGAGCAAAAGCGATGTGGTACTGGAAGGGTGGCTCTGTTGCACAAGTCATTAAAACTGCCTGAACCCAAACAGCTTTTGCACACTTGAATATTAATTTTATTTGCTGAAATCTCTGCTGTTACATTTTCCCCCCCTTTTTTGTTGGTTTGCTTCCTTTAAGTACTTAACTGACTAACAGCTACAGTGTTAAATTCTGCTGTAATTTGTACACCTACCTTGCTGTGCAGTGCTCAGTTACTTCATGGATAACAAAATCTGTGACAACTCAGAGCAATCTGTAGGGTTCCTACATACCATCATCTAAAACAAAGTTGAAGGCCTTCTGAGATGGGAAAATCAAAGGGCACATAAATAAAACATTTGCTTTTGAAAATTAAATTTAAAAAGCCCTTTAAAATATCCTACTTATTTAGATTACATCAAGGATTCAAGTAGTGGCTGAAGTTACGTAGAGATGTGCCTCATTTCAGTACATTTTTAAGGTCTCCCCTTAAAACATGTTTTCTTGCTCTAGGTGGCTTGTGAGAAACTGAAAAACTGCTTTCAGTTCAACTTTCACCATTGATTTTTGCCTCTTAATTACTTTGTTAGTGAAGTATAGAAACTTCTGCGATATCTCAGTTTTGTACACCTTAGAATTCATGGTTTTGTAGTAAATTTTTTTGTGACAGTTGATATTTTTAGTCTATAAAAGTGGATCTGATTCAACCTAATGTTACTTCTGTATGAAAAAAATGAGGTGTGTGCTGTATAATCCAAATATTCTCTACCTTGTGAAAGCATTGCTTGGGGTTTTTGAATGCCATTCAAAATCAACAAGCCCTAAGGATTGTAAAAAAGGTAAACTTGTGGCCTGAATATCTCTAGGTTTCTTCATATCTGAGAAATTAATGTGAAGTTGCACAAATACAGCTAAATCTGTGGATGAATTTGTGCCCCAACAAGTATTGAATGAGCACAGATATTCTCTTTAATTCGAATGCAATTTAAGATGTCAACACACCAAATAAAATTGTGAACAGTAGAGTTCTAAGCACCCAGGTAAAAGTAGAGATAATACTTTTAAAAAAATTATATGGGAGCAGTTGTTATTATGGAAACCTTAGGTTTAAAATCCAGTGATGACTGAGGGAACAGAAGTTGTATTGAGAATACAATGAAAAAATCTTAAACTCACTACTATTCTGCTCTGTTTATGAAAGTGCTTATAAAAGATGTACTTTCTCTCCCTGCCATGTTCTTCCAGGTTTATTGACTGGTGTTGTTGTGGACTCTGGAGATGGTGTAACCCACATCTGCCCAGTTTATGAAGGTTTCTCTCTCCCTCATCTCACGAGACGGTTAGATATTGCTGGGAGGGACATCACTAGGTACCTCATTAAGGTAAGATGAGAAGAGCTCTTAAGGCTGAGGCTGGTATTTGTGGTATTTTGATTCAAGTTAAAGCAGCAAGAAACCACTATAACGTTTTCCATTTATTATTCATATGTTAATTACATACAGAACTCCTGTATTGCTTCAGTTTATCCTTATTATGTGTCCTCATCTAAATCACATGTGATGATATTGATGTTATTCAGAGACATCACATTTTCTTAGCGGCAGTCTTGTAGGAAGGGAATTTCTTCCATATTTGGAAAGGAAAACATCAAAAGTTGGCTTTCTTGACACATAAAGTGAAAGCTAGATCGTATTCTCTCAGTTCAACTCATCTATTTTCAGACAGACTTTTCTTACAGCGTGGAAAATAGTGTAGTGATTCTTCCCTGATCATTAAATAGAACAGTGTGTTTTAAATAGAAGCAAAACTCTGAATTGAGATTTTATGGTTAAACTGGAATACTGGAGTGTCCTGAAGATAAGAATTATTTTGATTATCTTTCGTTTGTCCTTGTGGTAGTTGTACTGAAAGTTGTAAAGATGAGGAAAATTTCCCACTTGGAGTAACGCTGCTGCTGTTCCACTTTTCCTGGTCGTAGTGGATACACAGGGACGGATTTGTCTTAATTTGCAGTTAGAAAACCTTCAAAGATACCTGTTTAAATGTGCCCCTCTACTGAGAGAGCTGGGCTGTTGCCCTCATTTGCTGCTCACCTGCTGTGTCCCCCCAGCTCCTCCTGCTGCGAGGTTATGCTTTCAACCATTCTGCTGATTTCGAGACCGTCCGCATGATCAAGGAGAAGCTCTGTTACGTGGGATACAACATTGAACAGGAGCAGAAACTGGCATTAGAGACCACAGTACTAGTCGAATCCTACACAGTAAGTGTATCTTGAGGCAGTTTTTCTTGCCTTAAGCTTCCTAGGTTTAAATTCAGGTAGCATTTAGCTGTGATTCCTTTGTGGTTTTTCCTGGCAGTAGCTCACTTCCCAGCTGTAGGAGTCTGTAGAATCAGATTACTTGGTTCTGGGAAAAGCTTCTAAAAGCCTTTTTTTTTTTTTTAACTTTTTAGATTTTCCATAAAAGTCCACTTTGTACTTATTTTTTGTCATTGTAGAACTCTGAAATTTGAATATTGTGGTACAGGATAGAGAACATAGACTTATTCTAGCATATCAAATTGTTTCATCTTCATCCATACAGCAGTGAGACTGATATCTGGGGTCAGGAGGGGTAGACTTGCCTTTGTGGAAACTTCCTGTGATCACACATGGAAGAAAATAATTTGCAGAAAAGCATTACTCATGCTGTAAGATAATTTTAAAAATGGATATTAGGAGTTGGCATTGCAAGGAAACGTTTGGTACATCAGTGTGGATGTGTTTGGTCCCTGATGTCTCAAAGTGAATTGCAGTGATTAAAGAATTTGTATATTCTTTCAGCGGTACTGAACAGCTTCTCGCAGCGCTGACAAGTATCAACAATTTCCTGTGTTAAAACATTAGGGAGCAATGTAGGTCATTTCCTCTTGGGTTTTTTTTAGTATTCAAGTGGCTAAAAGTAGTCTTCTCAGTGGTGTTTTTTCTTCACTAGCTCCCGGATGGCAGGATTATCAAAGTCGGTGGAGAACGGTTTGAGGCACCGGAGGCTCTTTTCCAGCCTCACTTAATCAATGTAGAGGGGGTTGGTGTGGCTGAATTGCTGTTTAACACCATCCAGGCCGCTGACATTGATACCAGGTAAGAGCAGAATGTGTAAAGTCCTCTGTCAGGGTGCAGGGCTGATGCAAGGACTGCATTCCAAGGAACATCTTTTGCTTGAGACACCAGCGTGCGCTGCTGGGGGAGAGTGTGTGTGGGAGAGGGGGTTCAGGCTGAGGTCTGGGAGCTCGACAAGTTTTTAGGAAGCAATTTTGGTGTGAATGAGCAAAGATAAAATCTTGAAAGCACAATATTTTTTGACTGCTTTCTAAAGCATGAGCAAGTGCATCTTTGTGTAGTGACCCTTTTTTAGATGTGTATTTACAGGTCCCTACCCCTAATACAGAGTAAACTGTACAACACTGGAAACACTATTTTTCTTTGGATCAGGTCTGAATTCTACAAGCACATTGTGCTGTCTGGAGGGTCCACCATGTACCCCGGGCTGCCTTCACGACTGGAGCGGGAACTGAAACAGCTCTACCTGGAACGAGTTCTGAAAGGAGATGTGGAAAAACTCTCGGTGGGTGTCAGTGGCTGCTTCGTTTTGGGGGGTGCAGAGGCTTATCCTGAATCCCCACTAGAGGGAACCAAGTAGTCAGAAATGAGAGAGGCTGCGGGTGGCCCTCCATGTGACTTGCAAAATCGTTGCGTCTCGGTTCTTCACACCCCCTGCGTTTCCTTTGTATGTACTTCCAGTAAAGTCACCTTCTAGTCCGTGCTACTAGCAAGTAATTCCTAAAGTCGTGGCTTAGTTTGAGTGTAAACAGCTTGTAACATAGGTTAAACAAAGCTGAGGAGTTTTTTTGTGCCTTAAAGCCATCGTTGAGCAAAAAAAAAAATTTTTTAATCCGAAAGTTTTGGTTCCTACTACAAGTGAAATACTCAAAAGTGAGAGGCCGGAGTTCTAACACGCCTTCGAGTGGAATGAGTTTCCATTTCCCATTGGTTACTGTGATAAACAGGCAACAGCCACACACGCATTACAGAGGTAACACTGTGTTGTAATGATGTCTGCTTTTCAAGGAGGAGGTATTTCCAGAGAAAATTCCTTGTAGTGGGGTTTCTGATGTTGAACAAAATTGAACTTCCCTGGTTCTTAATGCAGCGTCCTCTAAAGATCTTTTGTGGCAATATGGAATGACTCAATCATACAGAATGTTTTACATCTGAGACAGTACTACACACATAGCTTTGACTGTACTCATTTTTGCTCTTGAAGTTTAGAGCTTTAGCATTGAAGAATTTAAGGGGATATTAATCAGTTAAGCTGGTCTAGATTATGTAAATTTAAAATGTGTTCCATCTGCTCCTCTAAAACCTCTAAAACTGGATATAATTCTAAAATATTTTGTGATTTGATGATGTGGTAACTTTTGATAATTTTGGCCGTTGAAGCTTAGGAAGTATTTCACTCTTTACTGTGTTCATGAAATGTAGAAATTTGGTTTTTAATCTTGTATTCTGTCTCTTGGACTTTTTGTGGATATACTGCAAGTACAGATTTTGGGCAAGTGTCAACAGCTGTCCCTAACTTCCAGTGCAAAGTTTTCATTTTACTTTGGTTGCACAAGCTGGAAGCTCACACAAGAGAGCCCTGTGCTAACATTTCAGTTCCTTGGTCGCATTTTTCTCACTAGACAGTTTCCACTTCATTGTTCTGGTGGGAAGCCCGATGTTATTTTGAAAAGCTTTGTTTCAAGAATCACAGTAAGAGTTTCTCTTCTTTTTTTTTTTTTTCTTAGAAATTTAAGATCCGAATTGAGGATCCGCCTCGCCGGAAGCACATGGTGTTCCTGGGGGGGGCAGTCCTAGCAGACATCATGAAAGACAAAGACAACTTCTGGATGACCCGACAAGAGTACCAAGAAAAGGGAGTGCGTGTGCTGGAGAAGCTTGGTGTGACTGTTCGATAAACCCCAAAGCTTGTTCCCATCACGTGTCTAAAGCTTTTTTTCTTTCATTGCCAATCTCTGAACTCACTCAGCTACATGCTATGGAAGGGGCCTGTCTGTGGCCTTTTGACCCAAACGTCAGGTTTTGTTCTGGTTTCTTGGGGTAGCTTTTGTTAAATGTTTCTTAATGTGGCTAAATTTGACTATTAAATTTGACCACTTCCCTGCAAACAAAACGGAGCAAGAGCAGCCTGTCTACTTCATTGTTCCTTCCCAGTAGGCAATTGGGTAATTCTGGTAGGCTTTTTCTTCTGGGTTATTGCCGTAGTCCTGCTAGCTTTTGTCTCTAGTTCACAAGGGGTTGTGTGCCTTTTTTAGCATAAGAAAACCTTTAAATGAGAGTTTTTGGTATTGGATCATTGTGGTGATTATCTTTGCATCTTTATGCCTCTCTCTACATCAAGTTAATTTTTTTTTTTTTTTTTCCCGTTCCTGCAATTAGGAATTTTGATTAAACATTATTACAAACTAATTGAAGTGGCTGGAATGGCTTTAACACACTGTTTCCATGTAACGTGCACTGCTGCCTAAACTGGCTTCTGAGGGGGTTTGTCCTTAAAGTTGGTGGTGGGGCTTTCAGACTGCATTTCTCTAAGTGGGAATGTACAGTTGCCACAAATGGAGAAAGACCCGATGTTCTGGCAAATGTACATTTGTGACTTTAGGTGTCTTTTTTTTTTTTCCTTTTTTTGGAGAGAGGAGACAGGTTTGAGCTGTGTTGCTTTTTTGTTAAGGGACAGCTGGGGGGTTAGCCTGACCAAAAATGCCTCTTTTTATAACTAAATTTCGGTACCGTGTTGTCTCAGCGTAAGGGAACAAGAATGTTAAGTTAGCTATTCTGTAATTCTTGAGAAGCTTAGATGTGCTGAGACAGGAGCCTCTAAACTTACTGAAGTGATTTAATACTTTCAGAAATGTGTGTGAAAACTGTAACTATAGATATTAAAAATCCCCAGAACTAAGATTTAAAAAGTCTGATGTTTCAAAGTGCTTGTATGTACATCAGAAGCACTTCCATTAAACTTTACAAGTGTATTAACCTAGTGCCAAGTAGTTACTGCAAATGAATATTTCAATGACCAGTGTTTATTGCAGCAAGCAGATATTTATAAACAACAAGTGGCAGTAGGTTATAAAGAATGACTTCTATTTCTTCCAGTTAAAAATAACATTGGAATATGAGATGTTGTTGGTTGGTAAATAGCCACGATTCATTCAATCCAGTCGTGATTTTTGATACTTAACATGGAATGGGGAAGGAAGTGAAAACCAGTGATGAAAATGCTGTTTTCCAGAAAGTACATTAAAGCTGAGCTGTTCTAAAAAAGTAGAAGTTGTCACTAGTAATTATCAGCCACCTTCTCTGAGCATAGTTGCCTGTATTTTTTTCCTGCTAGCAGACTGGTAACTGTCTTTGCAATAAAATCTGCCTTACACTGAGCATAGCAAAAACTGCCTGCATACAAACGCCAGTTAGACTTAGTTCTACTTTGCTTTCCATGGAAATTTTACATTACTTCCTACTGGTTTTCGAAGCCTACCATAACATTTAAACATAAGGAAGTTAAGATCTGCTCTTGACTTCCAATCCTTGGAATGTACAAGAGATGCTTTCATATACTTGCCATTTGTCTACATCTTTACATTAATAATTGACCCCCAGGAACACGGAAATATTAAACTCCCTTGGATTCTTAAAATCTGCTTTCTTTCTAAATCGAGCAGACAGCTTCCTTTGGCTCAGCGAGCCAAACGGGCACAAACCATGTCTGCATTTCTTTAATAACAAGACAGTCACTATAGTATTGCTAGTAATGACCATTTAATTATAGGTGGGTGGGGTTTTTTGCAGCTATATTTACTCTTAACTTGAACAATATGGATTTACAGGCATGCCGGTCGTGCCTCAGTGCATGCACTTAAGCAGTTACTAGATTTTTGGGGACATGAATGTAAGGGGTACTCTGAATTCCTGTAGTCTTCTAAACATTTAATACACAAGACTTAAAAATGCTGAGGGCTTGCTTTAGAGCTATGATTTCTCATGTGACTGTCTCTGGGCTTTTCAGACAGTGCTGGGAATCATGGAAATAAACCAAAGAATGACTTAAAAAACTTTTTTTGAATGACAATCTGTCATGTGATTTTTTCGAATCTTAGACCTTGACCCTGCAACCCCTTTTCTAAACCATCTTCTCTCCCCTGTCCATTGGCTTCGGTTAGGTATGTGCATGTTTGAGTAAAGGTTTTGAAATTTGGCCCTTTCACTAGAGAACTTCACAACACCATGAGTAATAAATGTCAGTTGATTGTGCAGAATCTTGGGTTTCCATGGAAACCATGTATATAGTTAAAAAAAAAAGGCAACTAGCATTTTAAATTAACTGTTATCATGGATTCAGAGGAACACATATGTAGTCCAAATACTGAATGGGGTGTTCCAGTTGTGCTCAGTGTGGTTCTCCATGTGTGTGTTTGCACACACAAGAGTGTATGTGTGTGTTCTCTCAGCTGACAGCTTCAATATTGCTATGAAAGCAATCTGGTTTTGAAGGTTTTTTTTTTTTGAAGACCAAATAACTTGAATTGTATTTGCAAAATGCTTCAGCTCCTATAAAATTAGAATAGAAGATGCCGCATCAGTTGTAAGCTTTTTGGGAACATCCTATTTTTAATGTTAAGCTGCTTCAAACCCTCCCCTCCCCCAGTGTTCTAGGATGTTAACCAATGTAACACAAATGGCTTTTTATACAGTTCTGAATAATGTTAACACACAACACTGGTTGAGACCATGAATGGAAATAAACATCTATTTAAATTGACAGGTCTTTTCAATACAAAAATAAAATCAGATTTTTTTCAAAGTAGATTACGTTTGCTTTGTTTCCTTTGGGAAATCACAGTTCTGTCAGTTTTTCTCTAACTTAACTTCCATCACAAAACTATCATGAGCAGCTTTTGCTGAGGAAATCTGACATGACAAAATAACACATTCTCTACTGATTGCTGTCATACTCCATTCTCTAGCCAATACCCCACTCCTTCCATCTTAGTTTCTTTAAAAAGAAATAAAATCCTTATCCTCAGACAGGAATCTTTTTCTAGTTCAACCTCAGTACTGCAAAGTGGGAAGAGCCCTCAACTTGTGTTACCTCAGCATCCTTGGCTAAGCTCAGAAGCTCCATAATGATGCCCTGTTTAGGAAAAATCTCCTTGGCATTGTGACTTCATGTGCTGCTTCACCTGCACACCTTATTTTAGCTGATAGGAAAACTGTATGTAGGGTTTACCTGTAGCATTTAGGATGATGCACCGGTTCAAAGCAGCTCTTGCACCTCAAATTTTGTAATGCAGGATTTGCTGTGTGGACGATGAACTGGTCCCCCAGTCAGGGTGCATTTCTCTGGCTTTTCAAAGGAGCTCAGTCAGCCTCTTCCCCCCCCAGCTCATTGTGTGTGCTGTGCTGGAGGCGTGTTCTCCAGGCATCGCCTTCCTGGTAGAGTAATGGCTTTGGGTTTCTTAGAGGGACACAGGATGTGCAGCTTGGCTCTGGGTGCATCTGTCTCGGGGGCTGGGTCAAACAATTAGAGGACATCTCAGGGACAAATACAGGTAGTCAGGATTTTAACAGCAGAGACAAAAAAAATAAAGCCCCCTCCCCAACCTGTGTTTCATCACTGTGCATTTTTGAGAAGAAATAAATACACCCAGCTATACCTCTGCTCAGTACCAATTCATGTTCCCTGCTCCTCCCCTTTGGCTTGTTTTGCCTGACATGGCTTTTGTGTGGAAAGGACTAAATAGAGCTCAGTCAACATTTGTTAGTCAACTTTTTCAATAGTGAATTCCTCCCTGCAGGCACTTCAGCTATTTTCCAGAAACAAGTGTCATTAGCTGTTTCAATACTGTGAAAAATCAAGTTTTGTTTTTTTGTAGTTGTTGTTTGAGGTTTTTCTGGTTGGTTGGGGTTTTGTTGTTGTTTTGGGATTTTTTTAATCCACATCTTCCTGTGTTCTGACTACAGGGAAAATGGTGTTAGAAAAAAATGATTTGGACCTTTTCAGCAACTATTTATGATAAAATTTTGCTTTACTTGAGCCCTGCCACGTGATCCTTGTCCCTTTCTGACCTCTGGTGTTGTAAATCACTGTCACTTTGCCATTTTAGGCCTCGAGAAAGCAAATCTTCCATTCACAGTAGGCAGCTAATTTTGCTTCACCTTCACTGCATTACAGCATTAAGATCAACTTAAAGTTACATCCTCCATATAATTTTCCTTACCTTTCTTTAATGTGGTGCTGCAGCCCATTGTCCCACTCAACAACTGCCCAAGACAAGAGTGCAGTGCACATCTGCTTACTGCCCTAACAGCTGGAGAAGAGCTTTTTGCCTTCCTTGTGCCTCATGCAGAGTTCTGGTGCTGCTGGAAAAAGAAGGAGAGGTTCAGGGAGGAGAAGGAAGCATGGGGCTTTTTTTCTCAATTGCTTTTTAAATTTTTTTTCCCCTTCGAAAGCAATTCCTCAACACTGAAGACTTGGGAAACAGTTTCTATTCTGGGTCATGAATAAAGCATATTAAGTGTCTTTAGCAGAGATTTGAGATGATACTGAGGGGCATCTTCCACCCGCAGAATTCGTGTTCCTTCTCATACCTTTTATTATTAAAAAAAAATAATAAATCTCTGTTCCCCAAAGCCGAGGAGTAGTAATTAAATTGTAGCTGCAGGAGTAATGACAGATATGGGCCCCTTGCCTACACCTTTTCATCTCCGCACCCATCTCCCATCTGTTTTTTGTTTGCCCTGAGGCTTAAGAGGTTTCAAGATCCTCCTCTCGCACGCATGTTCTCACCACGTGCCCATTTTAAATCTCTCCAGGTATTTTAACGAATTAATTAATTGCCAGTTGTTGACCTCAACACGAGCAGATCCTGTAAGTCCTGACTCGCATCAGGCACTTCCCTTAGCGCAGCAGCACTTCTGGGGGCTACGAATTGAAACCTTTGTGTCATCCAGCAGCTTTCTGCTCTAAACCACTCTGTAACCCTGATTTTGGCTTTCCCTGCCAAAGCAGGAAAAGCAAGGGTGGCGTTAAGGACATGAAAGGCAGTATTTCGGGAAGCACTCAACCACATAATCTCCTTGGAATATTTTAGGGTTTTCCTGTCGTAGTGGGGATCAGCACTACTTCCAATTACCATGAGGCAAGTCCAGTAAAAGCAGGTGGGATTTATGTCAGCACCTGTAAAACTGGTAGATTTGTCCCCTCTAGAGTCTTTTTGTAAGGCGGGCACTGGTGCTTGTCGTAGTGTTAGTGGGTAAAAGCCTGGAACAGGAGCCTTTGAAACGTGGTCAGTGCTGGAATCCACATAGTGCCACGTGAGAACAAAATGCTGTAATGATAATTGCTCATTATCTAATTATACAAGAACTTGCAGCCCCAGAGGGTGAAAACTAATTAAATGGTTATCCGCTCTTAAAATGGCAACAAAGAAATGAGGAAAATTCATTCTTTTGGCTCCTGTTCCAGTACTGTCAGTGAAGTCACTTGTTCCTTGGAAGGTGCATGAGGCAGTGCGGGATGGACAGAGCTCTCCCCATCCTGCTGCAGGGATTGAGGCAGGGAGCTTGCTTAGTCTGCCTACTCAACAACAAACAACTCAACATTTGAGCTGCCAACTCAAAATGAAGTCGGACTCACCAATCCACGTTATGCAGGAAGGCAGCCAGTGCTGGCCTTCAGAGCAGGATGGGTCATCTTTTGCATTTGCTTGTGCAGAATTTGAGAGGTAAGATACCTGGAGTGCTTGGTCCTTTGATGTGCATGCAGTATGTTGGGGGCAGGCCTTTGGTTTTACTCCATTCTGATTCCACCTAGGGAAAGAGCTACATGTCAAAAAAAGCAGTGGCATTTTTCTGTATAATTCAAGACCCTGCAGCTGTTGCTCAAGTTCTAAAAAAACCCTTATCCTGAGTGCTGGATCCACCACTGATTAGCACCTTATGCTCTAATTTAACTTTCCAAAAAGTACCAGGCAGCTTCTACCTCATCTCCAGCCACATGCCTTCCTTCAGAGCCCTCATTCCTGCCTCTCAGCATTCGTACGTTATCACTCCCCTGGCAAAAACACGTGAGCCCCTCACTGGTTAAACCAGGGTCCCCCAAATACAGAGCAAACACCCCTGACCTGCTCCTCTTGGGGTGCTGCTGAGAGATGAAGGCAGGCAGCAAAGTGTGGCTCAGCAGGACCACACACTTCAACTTCTCTCGCAGTGGTGCTCCAGCAAGCAACAGGTGCTGAGCTTCTGTGGGATTTGGGAACGAACCCTCCCTCTGCCTGTCCTGCCTGAGTAACCCAATACTGTTGGCATTCTCCAAACAGAGTCTGTAGGCCATAAAACACACCTGCACTGTTATGGTGCTCGCTGGTAGCTCACAGTTCACACCTGGGACACAGTGGCAGACAGCGGTTTAGAGCTGTTGGCTTTGGAGTGAGCTACAAAACCCAGATACCTACCCCATTAGAAAAGCCCTCTCAAGCATAACCACTGAACACAACAAGCACAATTTTTGTGCTTTCCAGAACCAGAGACTAATGATTTTAATCAGAAAAGCATAATTAGGACTAGGAATGACATTTCAGGGAGTACAGT
Source organism: Serilophus lunatus (assembly GCA_013399895.1). Lineage (NCBI taxonomy): Eukaryota > Metazoa > Chordata > Aves > Passeriformes > Eurylaimidae > Serilophus > Serilophus lunatus. Next base: position 617,730 of record VXBA01000822.1, on the reverse strand, counting down.
AACACCCAGGCAGTTTCTGGGGAGCAGCTGATGTGCTCTTGTCCACATTCTTGCAGTTACAGGGGTGTGTACATTTTTGGGTTGTCGTTGATTGCAGAGCTGTTAGCTGGCTTTTCCCCCACTTTCCCAAAAAGTATAGTGCAAGTTTCTGCTTTTAAAAGGTGGGGGGTACTTACTTGGGAGGTAGGTTGGTCCCTTGTAAATCAGAACACTTGCTATTTCTGGAGGTTTTCCTAAGGAGTGGAGTGGGTCAGAAGGAAGAGACTCCTTATTTTTTTAATTACCCATCCCCCCCTGACATTATAACACAGTTGTTGCTTTCAAGAATATGCATGGTCTGTTTTCTTCAGACTATTGGCTCATCTGGTAAAATAATTAGCTGTTAGGCAGACAGAGGGAAAGGATCACATCTGCACAAGACAGGAAGACTGGGACAGTAGAAAGGGGGAAAAAAAAATTCCCTGCTTGAATCACAGCTGCCCACCATGCATAGTAACAGAGCTTGCCAAGAATATTCAAACTGATTTAGGAAGAAAAGCTGAGGAAACCATTTAACCCCAGCCTGCTTGGATCTGTGACAGTATCTCTATGGGCTGCTCTGCTCCCACTTTGGGCCGAAAGAAAGGTTTTCAAGCTGTTTGTTTCCCCAACCAGACTTTTTGTGTCCCCTTTTCCTCTTTTGCAACAGGAGCACAAAACTCAGACTCATTGCTGGGCACGAGGCTGCTGTGAGCAGCCTTTCACATCAAGAAAGTAACCAAAGGTGGGAACACTTATTTTGTATTGATGGGATTAAGTTGTAATTGGATCATGTGATTAAAATCAAGAGCCAGGCAAGTTATTCGTGACTAATTTCGGGCAGTGGGAACCTTTTTGCTGCCGGCTGTAGACTCTGAATTAGGCCCCTTCTCAACAGAACTGGTCAGCTTGTGCATCGTCTGCAAACCTTTTCAAGTGTTGGAGGCCAAAATCACTTGCTCAAGAGTTTCTGAGCACACACATCCGTTGCAGATCATTTGCAGGCGGTTGGGAGGGTTTTGCATCAAAAAATGAGTAGCAATGGTTCGGACATGTGAGCCACACAGCAAATCCCTTTTCCCGACTTAAATAAATCTGAATCTATAAGGATATACTCATTTCATGACTGAAAAAATTAAGGCATTTGGAGTATTTGTTCTCAGGACCTGTTGTCTCTAGGACTGCCTTTTCCTGCAAGAATCCCAGCCTCAGTCTCGGTAATATCTTTGGGATAAATCCACCAAAAAAAAAAAAAAAAAAGGATAAATGTAGAACTGCTCAGAATTGTATCCAGATAAAATAAAAGTTCTGTAATCCAGGTGTTTCAATACTTGTTTTCAGGTGCTGGTCCCACCTAGGCTGTGGGTGGGCTTTCCTTGCCAGCTGGACCAGCCAAGTCCGGCGCTAAGCCCCTCCAAAGCTCTGCTCAGCTGTAACCTCCCCTATAACAGGAGGCCTTTGGCACATAAGCCTTTTTCCAGCTAAAACACAAGTTCCCTCGGTACCTAAAAGTCTGCTGTGAGGCGAATGCAGATCTGTTGAGACCCTGACAGCACTGAGCAGCTATGTGCTGTGTCCATGCCTAAACCACAACAGGCCCTACCAGTAAAGCGTTCTCCATCAAGCTCGCCTGCGGAGCCAGGCTGGAAGATGTGTGCACAAGATGTTTTTGGATCAGGTCTCTCACAAAAACAGCTGTGGGAGGAAATGGGGCCAGTAGTCAGACCACATTTACCATTAATATTCATTTATGCACAAATACTAACACAATCATAGACGACTTCTAAAGGAATGAGCCTAAATACCTCCAGGAAGAGACAGCTCTGCGCTCTGGACAAATGATTTAGAGGCCACTGAAAGGAAACCCAAACCCTCTTCCTCTGTTTCATGAGAAGGGCCTCTCTTGCAAAGAGCTCCTGCCTGTGCATCCTGATGAGGAGGCAACATCTCCTTAAAACACAGGATGAAGCATTTGGCTGGCTTCAAGGGGCCACAGCAGTGTCCTCAGGCTCTCCAATTTCGCAGTTTGGCAGCTCCTTGCCCACAGCTGAGCAGCTCCAGAGGATCCAGTGCACACCCTCCGTGACATGCATCAGCATGGAAGAGGTACCTGACAGCCCCTAGAACTGGCAGCTCCCCCAGGCTGCAGGAGAGCCACATCCTTGCGTAGATTCAGATCTCCAACTGCTCTGTAGCTCCTGTGGGAAGGAGATGATCCTCTCCTTCTGCAGCACCAGAGCCTGAAGCAGGCACTGGATATAAGTGTGCATTGCAGGAAGGCTCAGATAAAGTAAAGCAGGCTGCACATGTATGTAGGGTGGATATGTTTGAGGGGACATGTTTAGTTATAGAAAGAGCAAAGAGGTGTAAAACAGAACGATGTATTTTTAATTTTGAGTGTGGTTAATTGGAAGCCTCAAAGTCACATCCCTGGGGCAGACAGAATTAACAAGTAAGGCAATATCCCAAAGAATGATGGATATCTAGTGCCCCAAACTTACAGCAGTGAGTCAAAGCATCAGCTCATGGCAAGAGAGAAATGGAATAAGGAAAATGCAACTCAGACAAAGAGAACAAAACAGGATGGGAAAGAGACAGAGTGAAAAGGGACACGAGAGATGACCAGGAAGGAGGGAGGGATAGCAATCACATGGATACTACTAGCTTACTAACCATAGTTACACAGTCAAGACCACTATGGTAGACAAATTTGCTGGCCCTTGTTGGTAACCAAGCAATCAAGAGTCGCCCAAGGATACTCTACAGAGGATGTGGTCTGTCCCCCTTGTTTCGGGTGAGGTGACAACAGTCAGCGTGCAAATACGTGGCGTTTCTCCCAAGGTTTAGAGTACAGCAGATGCTCATCCCTGGCCAGACTCCTTCTGAGGTCAATGAAATAAGCCCTGGATGGGACAAGAGAGGCCTTGAACAGTGCTTGAGGGGGTTCCAAGGAAAATTTTTCTAGCATTGCATTTTTAAAGCACTTGATGGATCAGTGATTGCTGCCTGCTGCAACCAGCTATGTCACACATACAGGAGGAGCACAGTAAGGATGGAGTTTGGGTTTTCCTCAAAGACACAGCTCTGTTTTGAGGGGTAAAGCCTAGAAAAGCACACAAGAGGGAGGAGACATAGAAACCTTCCTCTCCAAGGTTTGCTCAAGTTCCCTGCACATGTGGAGAACTTATTAAAGGGTAGGGAGTGTAAATCCACTAACACCAGGAATACATTTGCTTTCAAAGTGAATTCCTCTGTGAATCACCGTGAAGCAGCAAACACACAAGACCAAGTCCAAAACCCATGTCATTGTCTTATATAGACAGTTAAGCATCACATAACACCGATGGTCCGTCTGACTTTGAATATCTGCAAGACCAAGACGATGCCTGCCAACTTCAAGGGAGATGCTCATGTGCACAACAGGCAGGATGAAGCTTTAAAACCACTAGTAGTTACACTTTTACTGCCAGAAGCAACATTTTAATCTAAGTATTGGCTCCTGACAGAGGCCGTATTATGGGGCTCTCCAACATCTTTGCTCCATCTGAGTAATTGCAAATGCCTGTCTTTAATCTATTTTCAAGAATTGTTAGCTTGGTTGTTTTTGGTGTCTTTTTTTTTTTTTTAAGTACAAAAGAAAATGTTTCTGTGTGTACATTCATGACAACAGAGCTAAACAGAGACATAAACTAGTGAAGGTCCATATGTTGAGAGAATATCATATGTAATGAGAACTGCTGCATTTTTGTAAAATGTAATGGGACAGATACACAGCAGCTGTGGGTTACTCAAGAACCAGCTAATTTAGCAAGCTGAATTCAAGGATATTTCCCAGATCTCCCAAACAATGAATAGCAGTGTTGTTTAAGATTACCATTATGCCTTACATCCTCCTTTGACTGGAAGCAGGGGGAGGAAGCCTCTATCTGTGCTTCTGGGGTAGAAGTACATGATTAGTGCCTAGCTATCATAGGGAGTCCCAGGGGAGCAAGGGGGTCTGGACTTGAAGGAAGGAAGGAAATTGTGTATGATAAACAAAAAAGAGCCTCAGGAAAGCAGTTGAGATGGGCAAGACTTGGTGAAAAATGGAAAGAAGAAATTAAAAAGGAAATGTTGGAAGGACTGACTTGAGTTCTAGCTAATATTAAACCTTAAAACAAAGGTACTCTCTTCCAAAACAGCATTAGAAATTTAGCAGGTTTGTACTTCTATGTATTTGGATTGCTCTAAGGCTAGGTATTATCCATTTCAAATATACTAATGTCAGAATTTTTAAGGCTTGATTACCCTTAGATTTTACTTTTCCAAGGATTTTATTCACCCTCCCCCTTATGAAAAAAAAAGAAAATACAGACAACCTGCAGATGCAATCACAGCTCCATCTCACTGTTCACTGAGATGAGACTGGTATGTTCTGTTCTGTTCTGTTCTCCTAAAGTGCTGGTTTGCCAGCAGCCCAAGTTCTCTACAACTATCTCAGAGAGATGCCACAAACTCCTTGCAAACTCATTTTGTCTGCCCTGGCCCACAGCACAACCCACTATACCCAGCTGCCCTCAATTCCCACTGCAGCTGGAGCCAAGTCCCTCACACTGAAAAGGGAGATACACCAGGAGACCCACTCCAGGTTCTGCTTATTCATGTATTAAAAGAGGTTATACACACTGCTGGAAAAAAAAAAAAAAGAAAGAAAAAAATTAAAAATGAGGCTACTTCAAACTCTGGCTTCCTACAAGATCTTTATTTTTTTTGTGGGGAAGGTGTCTGCAATGACAGTGGCAGTTTGCAGCCACCCTTCTGCAGCTGGGAGACAGAGAGGGAGGGTAGGGACTGGCTAATCTGGAATAAGTAGTTGCAGGTTTTATGCATGTAAACAAAAGTGACCAGGCCCTCAGCAAACTCAGAAATGACCTCAGTGAACAGATTTAGTAAAGAATTTTCAGATATAGTAACTCGGTAGTAGTAAACTGAAAAGGACCTTGTTGCATTAAGATATATTGCACTTATCTGTTTCCTGGATCATGATACTAGAATTTCCTCTTGCTGTACTGTTGAGATAACCAAACCTTCTGCCTCTCTATAAAAGAAAAATGCTCGATTTCCACACAAATAGAATGAGCTTACACAAGAGAAGTACGAGGAAAATCCACCTCTCCTGGCCATGGCCATCTCTCTGCTCCACTGGTGGAAATCAGGAGTAAATGCCTAAATCTTGATGTGCACTCTTGGGGGTAGAGCAGAGCAGAGGCTCGTGCTTTGCTGATGGAGTCATTCCCACAAGCCGAGCTTTAGAAATTCACTATAGCAACAGGCTCAAGACAAACCTTTTGCTTAGTTACACAGAGAAGGGATCACTCCTGTTGAAATCAATGTTAAAACCACTGAGTGGCTTATGTAAAGTAGCACTGGGCCTCCAAAGTGTTTTATGGCAGAGGAGCACATCTGGAGTCAGCAAAAGGCTATCTCAGGCCAAGGACTTTGCTCTTTGCCATATATGAACTACACATACAAGTCTGGGTGTAATTCTGCTCCTAGAGTCACAGCTGAAGTGAGATAGCACAGCTAAAAGTTTGGGAACTACCTGAAAGAAGTATATTTTGAAATAGACAGTTTTTTCTTCTTTAAACTTTCTGAGCTGACCCTTTATACTTAGTGGTGAACAAACACCACTCTGCTCTGATATCAGAATGCAGCCCCCAGAGCAGCTCATTCCTTTGCACAAGGACAAAAGCCCAGCCCATCAGCAAGAGGAGCCAGAGTTTATTCAGGAGTCCATAGGAAACAGCTGTTGCTTTCAACCCAGCCTCTCCTTTATCTCCTTTATTGTTTATTCATGTCTCAGCTCATACTAGCCACTGTGAGCAGGTCAGGACTCTGCACTCCAAAAAGCTCTTCAGAAGCTGATGGAACTCAGCCGAGTGCCAGTAGTATGGAGGAGCCGGGGTTTATATTATTCAATTCCCAGGTGGTGACAGAGGTAAATTCCTGACTTCATTAGCTAAGAGTGCAGACAAGAGCCAGGCCTTTACCCCGGATTTTTGTAGGGGGTGGGATTTCGGCAAACATTCAGTGAGTTGCATGAACGAAACCAAAAGCAACAAGCCAAAAATGGAGTGTGCCTTTGGATATTTCTCCCCTTCTTCTCTGATTTTGTTGACAATTCCTTTGTACTGCAAAGGACATTTACTCCCCCTCTCTTCTGTAAGGATGTAGTGAGTAGGATTATGCTCACAAACCTGCAAATGTTTATCCCTAAAGACTGTGCTGGGGTGCAAATGCAGAAGTGACCCAGTGCCCAGACAGACCAGAGATATTTTCTACAGAGAAGCAGGAAAAGGTCACTGAGTGGTAGCCCAAACACATTTGCTGGAAATTTGCTACCAGGCCTGGGGAAAGATGGCAGTAATGAGCCCAGTGTGAGGCACAGGAGAATAGAAGGCAAGGCTCCCACGTCCTCCTAACTGCCATCATTTGTCTCTGTTTCCCAGTCAAAACGTGGGTGTAATTGTTCAGGCATAGCATGAAGCTTTCAAGACTCACAGTGGATCCGGCATAGCGGGAGGACGGCGTGATGTCAGCAAGAAGCGAGTTGTTCTCCACAGCAGTGAATTAGTGAACGAGAAATCCAGGGATGTCAGGACTTTAGTCCAAACAGGAAAGAGCATTTGAGCTCACCAGATTGGCAGGAGACAGAGGTCTCCCCTTGCAGGAAAGCTTTCCTGAGTTACAAACCGGCTAGGGCTGTATGTATCGCTCACACCCTTCAGAGCACTGCAAAACCCCAAGCACCATCCCCATGGGGAGAGAAGCAATATGAGTTTGCCACGTAGAAGGGGAGAGCAGAGGTGAATGCCTGCTCGTGAGCAGACCTCTTTTCGTTTAACACCAGATGACAATGTCATTTATTTTCACAAACAGCTATTTAACATAAGGAAGCATAATGAATAGAAAACAGCAGATAAGGCATAAATTATGCAGCTAACTAAAGAGTATGGCTCCTGCTCGACTTTAAAAGGCAGGCCAGATGTCTTCAGACACTGTTGACTATTAATCGGTGTCGCAAAAACCCTTTCAAGCTCAGCTAACCCAAGTCACAATGTGCGCTTGATTTGCTTGGCTGAACGGGGAACTTCCCGGGCTGTGAGCAGGATCTACGCGCAGCTGAAAATACGGTGGGAATGAGTCAGTTCCTTGGAGCTTGCGTGGGAGGCAAAGACAGAACTGTGGGTGGCTTCAAAGTGTTAAACAGCCTTTTAAATTCAGGCCTAGTTTCTCAGAGGAATAAGGAAACAGAGATATTTCACCCAGTCCGGATTTAGTTCCAAGTCTTGGGTCAGCCTTGAGAAAATTGCTCTCCGATAGTAACAGCCACTTCCCAGGCAGGAAGGTCCCCTTGCTCCCAAGCCAGTTCAGCTTCAGATGTAATTCTGGGGGGTTTAACAGTCACCTAGTTAGTACCTCACCCATAGCAAGGCAGCAGCAGCAGCTGGCCCTTCTCTCCTAACATCTGCAGGCTGCCTCCAAGGCAAGGCAGAGCCTCACCAGGTTCAGGTCAGGCATCTTTCTGTCCGTTTCAGCTCCCTGCATCTCACCCCTTTTGCTCGAGCTGCCTGGGATAATAACCCTGACAACACAGCCACCTCGGATACCCACTCCCTGTGATAACAAGAGAGATGCTTCAACCTTTCCAGCTCTGTACTGGGAGGGAGTTACCCCATCCCACCTCTGATGCCAAGAACTTTGGGATGTGGCCCGACCCACAACCAGTTTACACATACAGGGGAAAGGGGATGCCATGGGTTAAATTACCTGCTGCATTGGAAATTCAGGCCCCATCCAGTTACCTCCTGCCAAGTGTTTGCCATTCAGCCTGGTTCTCCTATAGTGCAACTGGAGTCTGGTCAGCTCTAAAGAGGATTTATTGCTTTTACTGGATCAGGCTCACCCTTCCATTTAAGTGGATTAATGTGGGTTAGCTCTAACTTAGCTCCACACAGCATTAGCCAAGTCAACAGAAAGTTCCCCACTACTGGCAATGTTGTTGTTTTTTCCCTGTCACAATGAATTTTTAATGGTCTTTATGTGCAAGAGCAGCTTTGCAAAATCTTAGACTCCTGCTTTCCAACTTAGATGATTTGGCATGTGAAGAATGCAATGAATATTTAAACCTGTAGTTTGGCATAGCCTCCACAGAGCAGCTAGAAACCTAGTCTTGGTCTTTTGGGGACCAGCCAGACACGATGCAAAACTTGGAGGAACAAGTTCCCCCAAGCTTGGAGGAACAGCACAGGGGGCTTGTGAGTTTACATGAATCTTCAGCACTCAACCAAAATCACCCTAACCCCACCATTCTTTAGATTCTTTTAATTAACCTCAGGATTCATATGGGGAAGCTGCACATGGGTGGAGCTGTGGGTGATTTGATAGATGACTCAGATCACTCTGCTGGTCGTATTTTATTCACATGAGAGTAACTGCTGAAGGCTGTTATTTACCACTGGAACCAGGGTCCCCATCCCAGTAGACCATGTGCAACCATGTGGTAACAATCTCTGCCTGGAAGATCTTACAATCAAACCAGATTAGACAAAAGGGTCAAAAAGGAAGGGACCCCTCTCTTGCCCTCACTGTACAGATGGGTGAACTGAGGGCTCACACACACATTCAAGCAGCCACCAATTAAGAGTTTACTGTAACCCCTTTGTACACAATTTAGCCCACAGCAAAATCAAGGCAAATCGACTTAGCTTTATTGGCTGTTAAAGGGCACCCTGTTCAGGAGCCACCACCAGAAATCCTCCATCATCCACTCGAACACACAAGGATAGATGCTGGAATTCAGCCAAGACAATGTGGCTTTCATCTTTTACATGAAAGGGGGCTCCCTTTGACATTTTGAGGCCCGCTTTTTTAAGAGCTGTTATGCAAAACTTCAGCTTACACGAGCTTGAACAATACGGGGGGTGCATAGTTCTGAAACTTTCAAAGTAAGCAATGTTTCCATACAGTCTGCAAAGATGGATGTGGGAACAGTTCCATTGGACAGAGCAACTCCAACAGGTATCAGTTTGCAACCACCAGCTATAAAGGATGGCAGTGGAAATAAATTTCTGGTCTCAGCATCCTCTGAGCCACGGTTTTGGTAGAGGTATGAGTACAGAAAGATACGTGTTTCTTCAGAAATTGCTGTTGCTCTCTATCTCAGTGTGGCTTTCTGGAAATCCCAGATCTAAATATTGGCAGTTCTGTGCTATTTAAATTATGAAGCCATTTTATCTCCTGTAGTCAGTGGCCTTCTTCACACGTGATTATATTTAGGAGGCTCATAAGCTGGTATGCCGTTATCTCAGTGTGCTAATTGATTAAGTCTGACCTACATATAGTCAGCTGGACTATTCCCTTTTGGGTTGTTATTATTAGCAAGACCCAGACATTTTAAGCCTTTTGGAGCCTAGGAATCTCTCTCATCATGCAAGTAGAAGCCCACAGAAATCTCTTGGAGTCACTGACTTTCCAGCTAATATAATTTAATTTCATAGATGGAGATACTTAAATTGATGCACGAGAAAGTGGTAGAAAATAGGTGAAAGCAGACTTCAATCTGACAACAACAACAAAATCATCCACCTACAGGCCTTCAGAGATGCAGCCAACACTCAGCTGAATTAACAAATTGTGAAGCAGACCCTTTAGCAGCTAGAGTCAGACTGAAAAACACCAGGGCATTACTTAACACGTTTCTTTGCCCTGATTGGGAAAACATGTCACTTCCCTCCTAGATATCACTGGTATATGTTAAAACAAGTATTCCAGAAGCGATGAAATAAACAGGGCTTGGTTTCCAAAGGATGTGTCTGAGCATGACTGACTGTTCAAGTGAGAGGTGTGAAAGCACAGCTGCTCTTATGGGGTGGCTGTTTAGCGTCCAGCAGGGCATGGCTGCCAGCTGGGTTTATCCACAGGTAAGGCATCTGTAACAAGGGTTTTCCCACACTGTTTTCCTGGTATCTCATCACAGATGAGCTCGGAAAGAGTACTGGCAGCTCTCTGTTTTAGCCAGCTGCCTATTTTTATGAGGCCTGTAGGAAATTAATGACTTTCAGACCTCAGTTTGGTTTTCTCTGGACATGCGGCTCAGGAACCATTACAGGAGAAGACCGTGCAGAAGATTAATGGTGCAAATACAAACGTGCTAGAAGCCAAGCCAAAGATGAATTTGTGTCTGTCTTTTTAGTCCAAGCTGTGATTAAATTCAATGAGGCACGGAGCCTTGGGACCCACATCTTAGAAAACACCATACCTACTATTTTAGGTGAGCTGTGGCCTGATTTCCAGAGATGCTGCTCATCCGTAGTTCATATTGAAGCAATTAAAAATCACAAAACAATCAAATTAGAAGCCTCAAATTAGGATTCAAACATCAAAAAGTGAGCTTCTGCGTCAGAACCACTAAGTTTCTTTTATTTGGCTGAACTACTCACCTGGCCAGGCCTTGTTTCAAGCAAAAAAGGTCTTTCACTTGTGTGTTCCTTGTGACTAAGACCGATTAAATGTCCCTTAAATAGATTGTGTGGCAATTTGGGCTGCAGAATTTTCCTGTATTTCATTATAGGGTATGGGAAAGTGCAGAGAAGACCTTTGCACAAAGAAATAAAACACGCAGAGGCATTCTAGTATTGTTCTGGGTATTAGCCAGGCTCTTATCAAAATAGCTGCCAATAGTTAGAGTCCTAACTCTGCATTTTGGGTTGGTTATACTTCACTGAAGTCAGTGGGAAGTTTGCCATTGACCTCAGTGGGGCCAGTGTTCTACATCTACCAAGCTTGTGGGCTTCAGTAAAAAAATTAAGACATTCAACACCTTTCAAAACAAAGCCCATTGTACTTAAGAGCCAAAATATGGACTTTACACCTTCCTCTCAGACACCCAGTTCATCCCAGTTTACATCCACAGCTACACCACAGTGCTTTGGAAAGTATCTGAGTTCCAGAAAACAAATATTATAAATCCAGCTCATTGTCAGCAACCTGACAAAGGAACAAACCAATAAATTTGCTGTCTTTTCACTGTCATCCTCAAACTTCCAATCTGTTTTGGGTCTTTTGATACACAGTAGGCTTCAGAGAAACCATACAACAATAAGAACACAGTATCATCCCAACAATAAGAAAATGATGGTTATAGGAACCATACGAGGGGATTAAAAACTCTTGCCAGGAGGAAGATTAGGAGGAGGAGACACTGGCATTTGCAAAATAGCTGCTATATAGGGCTGTAGCATCATCACATTTGCAGGGCTGTCTGTGTAAAAAAAATCGCTGAAAACCCCCTCAGACTACTTCAGCACTAGAAGAACTACCAGAAAAAAAATGGCAGAAGGGTTGTTATGGTAGAGAAATCAAATAAATTTTAAATAAAAACTTGTTAGGTTTAATGAATAAACTCGCATCACTCTTTTGTTCAATTGGATTTTTTTTGAAGAGGCACATAAACTTTGCTGTTTGAGGGGATAAACCAGTGACAAATTGTCTGATGTTGGGAAGAAATTTCCTCTGCTAGCAGATGATTCCAATACAGAGTTTCTTGTATTCTTTCCCTTTGAAGTATCTGGTACAGGCTGTGGTTAGAGACAGGATATCAGCCTGACGAACCCCAAAGACATTTTCTTGTAGCTCAGAGTTCAGATGGTCACAAACAGCAGTTGTTCTGGCTAGAAAAAAGTATCACGCATTTGCTCTAAGTTCAAAAGCTCTCTGCTCAGCACCTGGATTTGCTGCTCTTCGTGCCACATCTTTACAACCACTTCCTTCAGGAACTGGCCATAAAATGTACTCTGATGGTGACAGCTCTTAAAATGTTATGTATGTGAGTGGGTTTGAAAATACAGTCATTTCAGAGGTGCTTCTTTGTTTCAGGACCTTTTATCATGAATATTACTACAGAGACACCCTTTCAGATTTTTTTTTCCTTTTTTTTTTTTTTTTAATCTTAGATTGGAATTTCAACCTCATAACAGAAAGGATTGCTGCCAGCTTGAAACCCTGTCAAAAATGAGTGAAAGGTGGCCGAGGGAGTCTCCCTGCCAATTTGTCACGTCTTAAATCAAAACTGCTTAACTCCTCCTGGCTACATCTTTTCTTTTCCAAGCTGGTTTGTTTAGAGCCAAGTAAATGAAATGTCCTGGTAATTGGGCACAGGAAAAAAAAGGTGACAAGCTAAGGTGCTAAAACTAGTGATCCTGAGGTCCCACAAAGCCCTCTCTCAGCTGTCAGCAAGACACTCTCGCTCCTTTGCAAGAGAAGAAAGCGGCTTCCGTTTCTAACAAGCCTTTAAAGACAGAACTGGGGAGCTGGTGCACTGTGCAGGATAAGAAATCCCTTTTTATGGACTTAGACTGTCACTGTATCTAGTGTTGCTGAGGAGAACGGGGGAGGGAGAATCATAGAATATCCTCAGTTAGAAGGGACCTACAAGGACCATATAGTCCAACTCCTGCCCCTGCACAGGGCAGCCCCAAGGATCACACCATGTGCCTGAGAGCACTGTCCAAACGATTCTTCTCTGCCAGGCTTGGTGGTGTGACCACTTCCCTGGGGACCCTGTCCCAGTGCCCAACTACCCTCTGGGTGAAGAACCTATTCCTAATATCCAGCCTAAGCTGCCCCTGACACAGTTTTCATGCCATTCCATGGGGTCTTGCCACTAGAGAGAAGACATGAGTGCTGCCCCTCTGTTTCCCCTAGTGAAGAAGCTGTAAAATGCTGTGGGGTCTCCCCTCAGTCTCCTCCAGGCTGAAAAAAAAAAAAAGACCATAGGAAGTTCACCTCTAAGAGTTGCCAGTGGAGGAGGTACTTTGGGTGCTGACCTTGAGATACTGGCATCCAAATCCTGCAGATCCCGGGAGGCAAATCCTGGCTTCACTTTAATATATGGGGCTTTTGGCACTGACTTAAGTGGAATCAGGATTTTGCCTCAGGGGACTGGAGAACAGTCTCCAGCCATCTCCTACCTGTTGCTGGAAGGAGTCCCTTTGTTCAAAGTCTAGGGAAGCACAAATGCAGCAAAGAGCATTGCATTGATGATGGGTGCTAGAGTTTTGAAATTAAATGTATGTGGTATTCCTTGCAACCCCTCTGGCACAATGCAGCCCTTCAAATCCCTCTGCAAAGACAGAGGTAAGTGTGAGGACTTCACTCACAGTGCAGCCTGCTCCAGGCCTGTGGCACCTCTGGCCACACATGGAAGTACAACTATGTCTCAGCCCTGTGGCAGAAACTGTATTTAAACTGTGGAACTGGCATCATTGCAAAGGCTGCCTTGCTCTGGCCAAATGGCTTGCCACAAACCTCTCCATTTCACACACATGAATGAATGCACAGGCTTTCCTGCTTGCCAAAATGCCCATGGTTTCCCCAAAGCCCAGTCACAGGCCCCAGAGAAACAGCGTCACTGACCACCCAGCACACATGACCCTCAAGCCACAGCAAAGCAGAAAACTCCTCTGAGCAGAATATATCTCTCTGCTTCATCCTACAGCTATTTTGCTTTCTACTTTGGAAGCCTTCTCATTTCTGTGGCTGGTTCAACCACTTAATAGGGTTCTGGGGTTTTCCTCAAGATGAGGATGTTCACTGAGGTCTATTCACTAAGTGAACAGTGAAATCCTGCAGTGATCCCCAAGACGTGGGGTCACTGCACAGAAAACCCCATTCATTTTTGCCAAACCACCAGGGTCAGCCACACAACTGGAGTTTTACCTGTTTATTTAGTTATTTAAAGGGTAACTATCACTTGGGTTTTTAGCTCATGTTGGTAATTTCAGATTTCTGCTCCAAAAGGATACACACAAATTTATCTGTATGTGTTATGTGTATGTACGTTTCCACTTTGTCAGCCTGAGCCTCAGTGTAGGTCTCAATGCTCCTCTCAGGGGTACAAACCATCCGCCCTTCCTTGAAGGAATACATGACAAATGCTGGAAGTAATTTAGCTTGAACATCAGGTCCCACACACATACATTACTGTGCTCCTGGGAGCTTCATTTCAGGTATCCCTCAAAAAAAAAAAGGACTGTACTCTTGTATTTTGTATCTAGTATAAACCATATATCCTGCATGGATATATGGTATTCAGTCCCAGTTTCTATTTTTTTTTTTTCAGCTGTTCAGAGTTTTCGGAAACAAATTCATTGGGATTTGAATTTTGCAATGTTCAGACTCCTGAACAAAACCAGCAGAGTAATGCTTCTTTTGGCTGCCCACACCAAAATACTCGGCTTTAAGTTGTGGCCAGCACTTTTGCAAAATATGGTTGAAAGTTATACTTTGTAACCTGGCTTTTATCATTGTTCTCAGGAAGTTGTAAAGAGTAAGCACTTTTAAAGTGAAATCACTTGAGTTCAGTAGTTCTGGAATTGGGCTTTTAAAGTTGGAAATGGCTCTCTGGGGCACAAGGATGGTAATGCTTCAAATTTTAGAAGTGTCTGAGCTTTTAGTTTCAGGTTGGAGCTAAATATAATCTGCACACTGGAAATCTCAGGTTTGAAGATAGGGTACATTTGGAAACATATCAGACTTGATACTTCAAGGCTCTCATTTTACTGACAAGTTCCCTATCCTTGTTCTAAGACTGAAATGTCACATCAAGAGCTCTATCAGTTAATAAGGTAACACTGGCACAGCACTGAATTGGAGAAATTAAAAGTGTGAAAATCAGCAAAGTGCTTGCTCAGAGCAGTGAGCCTGACAGAGTCCCATCGGCTGCCTTAAAAAAGATGTTGGCCAATTCTGCAGCACACCCTGACATACCCTTGGAAAATGCAAAAAAGAAAAAAGAAAAAAAGAGCAATGCCAGTTCATGTGACATTTTCTATATAATTAAGTAATCTAGATAAGAATTAAGTTTAATGAGGCTATGTATGACTTGGCAATGTCTTAACCATCCCAAAGTATGCATTAATTCTAGCTCCCCTATGGAATACTTACTCCTAACATCAGTGACTCCTTAGGTGATTACATGGATTATATTCACTCTCAAAATGACTTTGTACTTTCCCTGCCACCTCAGAGCACGGGGCTGCGATTGCTCATGCAGAGAGATGGGATGTGCTGCTACAGTCCTCACAAACTTTTCTCTTCACAACCACCCAGGGTGCTGCTGTGAGATCCCCGTCTCACATGACATTAGGCAGCAGGCTTGGAATCCAGCAGAAGCCAAACCAAAGTCTGTCAACTCTTCCTAAATGAATTTACAAGTGGGGATGGGGAGAATGAGATGAATGGCATGGGATGATTGTGCATGAGTGCAGGGAAGCAACTAAAAATATTTGTGGGGATCTAAGTATACCACCCCAAAAATACACACATACTTTCCACCATTTAAATATCTTGTCTCTGGGTGGAAGCCAAGCATTTTTCTATTTATTTCCACATATGTCACCAAGATTCTAGGGAATTTAATTGCTTAATTCAAAATGTTAATATCCCAAGGCTGAACATCCTGGAAAAGGACAAGGTGTTAGGAGGACGTTAACTCACCTAGCATCATGTGCCGGAGAGCGTCTCCTTATTGCTCTCAAAAAAGCTGCATTTCTTCTCTAAAAGCCAAGTTCTGTCTGTGATAAGCACATGCAAACACACATGCAATGATACCGCCTTTCCAGGCATCCTGACAGCTACTTTTCATTTAAATTTCTAAGTGGAATTAGCAGAGAAAGGAGATTTACACATCCCTTGTTGATGGTTTGTGTGAAGTTCCTGACAAAGCCCAAACATCCCAGCTACTCTTTAGAATGCCAAGAGAAATGACCTTTGGATGAAGATGATGGTGAACTTGTGCTCAGGGTGCTCCAGGCCAGAGTGTGCCACAAAATCCCCATATGACTTTACACAAGTCATTCAAACTCTTGTTTTCGCAACAGGGGTAAGTCCATTTTGCCTGTTTAAACTACAAGTGTTTGGTGTCAAGTCTCTGTTATAACATACCAAGCTGCATTTGTTATTGCATAAAACAGCCTGAGAGGACATTAATCTAAAGTGTAATTTGTATTCTGTTTACTAGTGAAATAATTTTTTTTTAAATCATAAAATATTCCATGTTGTTTCATATGGTTGCAAGCTTACACTGTGTCCTCTGCAAACTGTGATTCCATCCTATCAAGAGGACAGACCCTATCCCAGATGATCAGCAGGAGAAAATTAGGCTGCAGAAGGTTGGTTGCCATTGATGGTGCCTTGTATCTTAGTGGCACTTTCATTTCCCACGGGTCCAAATGTATCTTTTCTGGACCAGTTTAGAAATCTCAAGGCATAAGCAACACCTTTGATTTATGGATGAAAACAAGAGGACACTGCAGGCTGCAAGAAAAAAGTGTGGCTTAGCCAGGTATTTCATGGGACAAGCTAAATCCAAATGGCCAGGGAAGAGGGTTGGAGTCCCCCTGCCATCAGACAGAGGAGCATGATGGACTGTGAGCAACAGGCTGTTGGAGTCTTGCTGTGGATGGAACCAAACATCAACACAGACCAAATGATTCTGTGCATTGAGTCCTCAACACATCACCTGGCCCACACTGTATGCATTGGTCATGTGGGCTGCAAGTCTCTTTTAGAAATATGTGACATACATACAGTTGTCTAATACATGTACACAGAAATCGTTGTTCATATGTAGTATTTCTAGGAATATGTAAATACAAACAGAAAGCAATGAAAAGAGTGCTCTTTGTCTCCTCTCTTGCAAGCTGCTCCAGGCAGCTCCATTTGTTCATCAGCAAAACATGCAGCAGTGCATAAAAAAAGGAGCAACAGCTTGTGTATCACTTACCTATGGAAAAATAAACCTGGGCTCTGCAGATGTGATCAGTGTTGGGCTCACCAGCTCCTGTTGGAAATAATTATCAAAATTCAGATATACTCACTGGTTTCCCCCCGGTTTCCTCAGTCGGTTGGTGGTGGCCTGGCATCCATTTTATCTGGGTTATTCTTCCATTTCCCATATAAAACCTCTTTGAGCAGGGAGCGCAGGGAAAGGCACCTCAGGCATCTTTCCCTACCAGCAGCTGCCAGCCTGGCCCGTGTGCCCTCAGGAACTGAGGGGGCCCTTGCTCGGCAGCCACGTCTGCTCCGCTCTCTACTCTCCCCTTCTCCTTGGAGCTGCTCTGCTTGGGTGAAGCAAATTAAAATAGCCCCACAGCACATTTTCCTCAGCCCCAAGCAGCATGTGGGAGGAGGACTTAAGAAGAGCAGGGAGAACGGGAGGGAGCCCTGGCCGCTGCCATGGCCACCAAGCCCTAGAGGGGCACAGTGCCACCAGGCCACATCCTCCCCTCAAATGTGCAAAACACCTGAAAACCACCCAAAAAACCCCACTTGTAAAAACATCTGTCCTTGTCCTCCCCACGGTGCCTGTGTGAGAACAACTTTTGTCCAAGGCTAGCGGCCTTGAACACTCAAAAATGTGAAGCAAAGCGATTTTTTCCCCCAGAAACCCCGAGGTAGCTCCAGAGACGTCCCCATTCCCTTTCCCCCTCATTTCCCGGGCATCTGAGTAACAATAAACGGCATCATTTTGACAATAAACGGCATCATTTTGACAATAAACGGCATCATTTTGATATGATGTATTTATATTTACATGGTACATTTTAAAGCAATAGCTACACTGATCATACATATTAGAAACAATAAAAAAAGAAGTTAAGAACTAAAATGTACATCATACACTTGTATATATATTTTTTTTTACACAGAGGTAAAAAGGCTTATAAAAATCAATACAACAGGGTTTTAACTTTTAGTATATAGATACATAATGATGAGGCTTCAGGCACTTTAATTTGTTAACGTGAGCAATAGCTTGGGAAAAAAAAAACCAAACTAAAAACCAAAACCTTTCCACAACAGGAAAAAAAATAAAAAATTGGTTAATGTTTTTGTTACCACAGATACAAAAATAAAATCTCAATAATTTCTCTCAAATGATTGATGTCAGTATTGCAAAGCTGACTGGGAGAACGCTACACACTGTTCAGCAGCAGTGTGGAAATTAAGGAGAAATATTTACAAAAAACCACCCATTTCTATCCTTGTGCCCTTACACCACTGCCATCACAAACCAAGTAACGCAAAATCTACAAGAATTACAAAAACCCAAGAGAAGAGGGAGGAAGAAAGAGGGGGAGAAAAAACAAAATAAAAAAAAGAGGGACTTTTTTTTTTAAACTTTTATTTCCAGACATACAGAAAGGCTTGGAGTATGTCTACTTTATTTAAATAAATAGGGGCACTTCAAGACCGGACAAAAAACTGTAAGATCTTTTTGTAGTGTTGTGCTTTATAGAGAGAAGATCTTACAGATGTTTGTTTACATGAAACAACTTTTGAGAACAGAAATAAAAGGAGAAGGTTGTTTCATTAATTATTTTTTTACGAGGCTGGCTTGATGTTTTCTAGACACCATTGAGAGATTTGTCAACTGCTATTAGGCACAAAATATTTATATTTCATTCAGCAAACCCAGACACATCACCCAGAGTGTAACACTCCATCCCTTTTCCACTATCATTCAATTTTTTTCTCCAACTGAAAAAATCCCCAGTAACTGCTATGAATTAAACCTACCCAACTCTATAGTGTATAATAAGCACATTGCATACTTAATTAATGGTTGACTAAAAAGCTGTGATTAACTCTCAGAGGAACCGTTGGGACATTCCACCAAGAAAGAATGGCAAGCGTTCCTTTTACATTTATTTGGCAAATTAATTATTAAAAAAAAAATTCCTCTTTTAAGACTGATGTCAATGTGCAATAGAGGGAGGGAAAGGACATGCGCCCACTGGCAATTTACTGCAGAAAGAAATTATGGCAGGAACAGCAGTGCCAGCTTTGACAAGCCAATCCCTAGCTGCCTCAAAGTATTCGGATTGTACTATGCTAGTTAGAGCTCACTGCGCTAAATCAGTTTTTTTTTATTTTTTAATAAAAATTATTTGGCTATTCCTTGTAATATATTAGAAAAATACTCTTTTTCCAAGCTAATTACAAGCCTTGTACACAAGACAACATGACATTAAAAAAAAAAAAAAAAATTGAAAAAAAAATCAAAGTAATAGTATCCTGCTGTATGCACCTTATGCATCCACTTGATAAACCTGGGTGGTGAACTGGGGAGGGGAAAAGCCAGGCAGATGCTCTGGTCTGGCTCCTGCAAAGACTCACATGCTTCATCCTACATACAGACTCACAGACACGCCCGGCTGCGTGCGCAGGACGTTGGGACCACGTGTAAGTAGCTGGAGGACTGGGACTGCAGGTCACGAACTGGAAGTGGTATTTAAGATCCCAGCTTTGGATTTTTAAATACCTGTTTAGATTGCTAAATGTTGTTTCTACAGTGGACGCGTATGTTCTCATGCTCATGTATACAGAAAACAAACAAACACGAATTTCCATATAATCCACCACTTAATGCAGCATTTCCCCAGAATTGCCATAATAGTGCTTTTGACATTGCATTGTTAGTATTTCTTTGCATATCAACAATTTTCCTCATCTGGAACCTTAGTGTTTCATTCACAGATCATTACACTGCTGGCTAATGAAGAAGTTCCCTTTCTTTTTGGGCAGAGCTCTGAAAACACAGTTTATTTTTCCAATGTTATTTAGGGAAAAAAGAAAACCCTAAAATTTAAGTTTCCCTTTCAAGTAGTGGTCTGAAATGATTACAGGTAAGGAGGACTACCAGATTCTCAATGGTTATGTGACTATGGTAACTGAGCCTTGCTTTCTGTTCACAGACCTTTGCGAACAGAGAAATAATTTAAGATGTTTGCTGAAGGAAATGACGATGGACTCTAGAACAGAAACTGCAGCTTAGACGGCTATTTTAGCTTTGGAAAACAGAACAAAAATCCCAAAGAAAACCAGTGACAGAAATACTGTGTTGTGGTACAAGTTTGTTACTAGCACACCTTCTATACACACACAATAACTTGACGGCAAGTTAAAATATCTTCCAAGTGAGATTTCATTCACTACACCGCCCCATTTCTAGAAATGCCGAAGCTTGCTAACACGCTGATGGTACCACACAAGCGGAGGCAAGACAGACACAACCTGGAGATGTTCTACAATCCACCACCATTTAAAGCAGTTCTTCTCTCAAACTCATTTTAAATGAAAAAAAATAAAAATAAAATATAAACATGTACAAGACAGTCTGTTTTGATTATAGATTAATAATACAAAAGTCTATGCTGTAGGTTAGTTAGTTAGAACAGTTGATGAGCAAAATCAATGCAGTGTGAGCCCCAGACGACCCAATGTAAAGTGATCCCAACTGGTGGCTTCCAGATGCTGTCGGGCACAGTGGCTGCATCAGAGTGAGTGATCTCAATGCTCCAAAACCAACGTGTTCCTTGAACTACAGGAAAAACGTAACACTTTGAATGCATCTGTAGTCATCCAGCAGCTTTGTGTTTTCCACCACAGCACCTGCACATGACCCCACAGTGGTAACAAGCCCGAAGCGGCAAGTAACAGCACATACATGGAGCAATGAAAGACAAGGCGATAAGGGCCATCCACCGGAGGCAAAACATTTCATCACTGGTGTCACACGAGCAAGGATCTGTATAGTCTCCTTCTGGATCGGACATACAGTGATAGAGCATAGTGTCTGCGCACCACATACAGCTCACTCGATGGATGCAAGTCTTGACGCGGTCTGGAGCATCCTGGCATTGACCCCGCTTGTTCTCCTCGTGGTTGAACATGTCCCTGCAGTACACGCACCGCGACCTCTCACCATCTTCCTTCCGCCTGGGCTTGAATTTGACAGGTTGAGTCTTTATCACAGCACCCTTGATATCTTCACCCAGGTCAAAGTCCGAGTTGTCTACGTAAGGGTAAGTGTATTCGTGTTTTGAGGCCTCGCTTTTGGCAAAACGTACATAGGAGTCCATGTCATCAGGATCAAAGTTCTTTCCTCGTGCTGGGGCATGGCGATAATCCTCATATCCAGTCATCCAAATCTTTTCCCGAGGATTGATGCGCACTATCTCCTCATCGTCGTCTGGAAAGTTGACGTGCCGGTAGGATCGTGGTACTGACTGTGGAAGTAGGGTTGGAGATAAGAAAGAGAAAAAGTAAATAAGCTCACTTTGCTACTGGCAATCACTGTCTCCTTGCTTCACGAAAAGCCAATATTTAACAATTTTATCACTCCTTCTTTGTACGCCCTTTACTGTGATCCATCAGTTTCAGCCTTTGGGTCAGGACTGACTACAACTGCCAGAGCTCTACAATGGCCTGAGTGCACGTGGTACAACATAACACATTAAACAACAGTGTAATTCCTTCCCTTTTTTTAAAAAAGTGGAAGCCATTTAAAGTTAACTGTGAAGGAAACAGGGCAAGCGGAAGGCAGTAGGGTGTCTTTCAGGGATGTGGGGGAAAAACCAAACACCAGTTTGGCAGACACAGACCTTCAAGTAGCAACACTGGGGAGAAACCTTACTTGTTCTAGGTGGTAGTGGTCAGAGCTGTAATGGTCGTGAAGGTGTCCACGAGTGCAAATTCTTCGATGTTCGCAGGATGCAGGAGAAGCCAGAGTTCGCACAGGCTGTTCCCTTTTCTGAGAGGAGTTGGAGGAGCTATCTGTAGCATTCTGTTTTTAATGGAAAACGGGGGAGGAAATCGTCACACATTCAGCTGTTACCGCACATGGTATTAAGATATGTTTTGCCACTCACTGACTCTGCGCACACCTGCAATATTGGCAACACCTGATGGCTGGAGGCTTCATAAAGTTTCACATAAAATACTTGAAAGAGGCAGATCTGTTGCCAGGCCATAAAAGCTGTCGCCACACACATGGAAAAAAAATATGCCATAGCCTGCCCGTGACATATTCACCAACACCACTTGAATTTGCTTGGCATGTTATTTGTTATCCTGGGCACGGTGGGACGATGAGTCTTCACTAGAAGCTACTTCTGAAGAGAAAGGTTAAACTCCATCATATGACGCCATCGTGTAAGCCCTGTGGGCTCAGACAGAGCATCCACTAAGGCTACAAAAGCATCCACCCAGGCTACAAAAACACTGGCAATTTTGTTAACCTTTACACGTTCTCCAAACACTCACCGAATTCCAGTTCATCACAGGCTACTTGAAAAATCAACTTTCCTTTAAAAAATTCAGCGTTTTTTTTCCCTTTTGTTTTGTCACTATTCTCTAGCATTACTTGAGTTTTTATACATTCCCAGCTCATGGTGAGCATTTTCTTTACGTTAATTAGTTACATAATTATGCAACAATCGTCATGAAAGTGTAAAATATCACACAATAACATCCTGTTGCCAATACCTGCAGCTTCTTTAACATATTTTCCTCCTGCCTTAACGTCTTTTTCCTCCTGCAGAAATACACAGTGGGGTAACAGTCTCAGCCATCACTTCTCCACGGCCATTCCTTGGTTAAAATAGTTGTCATACAACATCTAGACCTTCAGAGTTTTGCCCGTTACTTGAAGATTTCAGGTTTTTTGGTATTACCAGGAATAACAATGGACAGCTGTTAAACACACCAGCAAAACCAGGAGCAAGTTAAAAAAAGAGCCTCTGTGCACAATGATCAGAATAGCAGTAGCACGGCATGTGCCTTAAACATTGGTGCTTATTGAAATAAGGAAAATCTCCACTCGCCCCCCCACCTTAACAAGAGGTGTTCCAACTATGAGTCCAAGGGAAGGAGTTCTATTTGCCACAACATTTAGCTAGAGATTCAACCTCAAGAGCAGAAAAGAATTCTATTGGTAGTCAAGGCAGAAGACTGGTTTTACCTGAAAAACCTTCTCCCCCTGTCAAGAATGCACTACCTAAATAAATACTATTTTCCAGTGAATCGTACTACACACACCTGTGTAGTACAAGAATACAAGAACCCTCGCTGCAGGTATTTGTTTATTCTGAAAACAATGGTCTGCAAGACACTGTCCAAAGGTGAGAATACCTTAAAGCGTCCAACACCAAAATTGGTATTGGTTTTCTTTTTACCAGTACAGCAATTAAAAAGGCACGGAGCTCCCAGCTTACTTTGCTGAAAGCAAATACACAGATGTTTGCAGTGTGTTGTAAAACCAGCCGAGAGGTACAACAAGCAGGATGAGCTTTGAATGGCTGACCTGCCCATTAAGAATGAACTTTTTATGCATGTGTTTGTTTTGGTTGGTTGGCTGGTTTTTTTAAACAAGTATGAAGAACCAAATCAACTCTTAATACAGTTAACACTGCCTCTAAAATGCAACTGCACCAATATTCAGGCTCTTCCCAAAAAGTGGTTTTATCAGCCCAGTCTTCCTAACTTATTGGACAAAGGCACTTCAAATCTGGGGTTTAAACCCTTCAAAGCTAAGTCTTGTGTCTGCAACTTCAGATCCTACAATACCCAGCACATTTTGGGGACATTTTGAAAGGAAATAGCAGTTTTCACAAATACTTCATTGTAACACTAGGCTTACAACCTGTTTGAAAAAGCTGAGGAGAGCTAGGATTCAGTTACAACAGCCACGTTGATAGTCATAAAAGTACTTTTTTTGCAGAGCTGTACATGGTGCAGACCAAGATGCTGAGTTGTAATTTGAGCTTCTCGGAACAACAGAAAGGCACACAACACACCCCATGGTCTGGGCAGCCTCAGCATGCTCTCCAAGTTAAACTTTGACTGACATGAACCAAAAAAGAGGCAAGGCCTTAAAACGGTGCTGTGCCAGCCAGTAGAACCTTCACCTTCACTGGATCTGTGACTGAGCCCTGTTGGGACAAGCCTTTTGTGGCTACACTCTGAAAACATCATGGGTGCTCATGGTCAAAACAACGACGCCTGGGAAAATTACCCTGCTGGAGGTGGTTGTACATTCTGTCCTGCAATTCCCTTGCTGTCCTAGATGAAAATAAAAATCCCACCCAAACTGGATATAACTCCTAGATAATCTCAGCAGGGCAGCTGGGAGCTATAACCAGCCCTCCAAATAATGCTCTTTGTTGCCTCTCAGGGAAGGCATCATTTCTCCAACAGGCAATTGGAAAAGAGGTTGTAGTGATTTTTATCTTCCCTGATTTGTATCTCCCTTTGCTTTCCTCCACACCTTCTTCTCCTTTAGACCGGTCAGGGCAACCGAGCCTCTCCTCCACATGTGTTGACACGGCTACAAAACCTGTTTGGAGCATACCACAAGGCTGTGGCTCTGGTCTCTGCTTTCACCTTATTAAAAATTGCTGCATTTCCACATTCAATGCTCTCAGATTAGAGGGGCAGTTTGCCAACACAAATACAGTTTACTCTAAGAGCCCAGAAAGGGGAAATCAAGCTATCCGAGACTAGGGCTCTGCTCACTCGTCCATAAAAAAGTTCAGGCTGACTCCTGGTTGGTGACACTAAAGGCAGCAGCTGGTTGGCAAATGCAGGGTTAAGCTTGCTGACTGTCAGCTGGGATAAGCACTGTTACCTTCCAACAAGGTCCCTCATGGAAGCTTCAACCTTCCATAGAAGAGAGCTCGCGACACATATGAAGGAATGCTTTGAAGACTGAGAGAAAAAAACCTCACATCAGAAAATACTCTCCTCCCAAGCAGAAGGTCACCAATGAACCACACAGACTCCTCAGCTGTTCTGGTGAGAATACTCATCAATGATCTGAGAGAGCTGAACAAGATGACACAGTCTTCTGATGAAACTTAAGTTATTCACAGGAGTCAAAATGAAAGCTGACTCTGAAAACTTGCTTAACAATCTCATAATACTGAGAGACTGGATGCTAAAAACAACCCTGAAGTGCAATGTGACGTAGACACCTTGACACGTCTAATGATGCACTCTGAGCCTGTTATTGCTGCTCAGGAAAGAGGCAGCACTGTGACAGCAACAGATTAAAAAAAAGCAACAAAGACTATCACCAAGGCACTGCATCAATCTGCTGTTCTTCCCCAATCTGCAGTACAGGCTCCTCCCTTCACATTGTGTCAATGAGGGTATTTCCATCACAGCAAGCTCACAGAGCCATGGCCAGGACAGTAGAGAACATGGGATGGCTTCTAAACAACAGCTAATAGCCTGGGTCCTGCCGGCCTGGGAAAGAGATCATGGAAGGGATCATGAAGGTCGGAAGAGAAGTCTACTGGATTATGAGTCCCATGGAAATGTGTGTTGGAAGAGATTATTTTTCTAGTATCCTTCACAAAGGAAGATCATGAGGCATTCACTGGAACAGGCTCAGATAAGGAAGGAAGTATTTCTGATGGTGCCCACAGTTAAAAGGTGGTTCAAGAAGCCATAGAGAAACCCTCAGAAGAAAGTAAGTGACCAAGGATCAGAAGCATGATGATGCCTCAGGGCTTCAAAAGCATACTGTTCACTCAATACCACTCCACTGGGACTGAATCTGGACTTGGTGACCAGTGAAAACCAAGCAAGTTCTTAAAAAAAGAAAAAAGGCATGCTCATCTTGAGCCAAGGGCCAATAAAAAAAAATTATGGCAAGGCTTTGCCCGAAAGGAATGACTTCTATCCCCCACGACAAGACTGGATCTTGGGTGAGATTCAGTGAAAATTTTGGGGAGGATGGAGGAGGGTGGAGGCAAGAGAGGCTTGCTGCAGGTCATCCAAATACAACACTTACAGGAATACATCTAGAAAGGACATGGTCTCCAGAGCCAGGCTATTTCCTCAACAGAAAATCAAGCCTCAAACCATGGAAACACTGGTCTGTCAGAGAAACACCGCCTTCTTCTAAAACTTGTTGAAACCAATCCAGCTCCTGCATTTGGTTTTGAGGGGAAGCTATTGAAAACATGCCCAGTAGCCACATAAGAGAAATGAGTCCAAAACTGAAGTTGGGACAGGGAGTCCGATAAGAAACTCTGTTTCAACACGCCCTCAAATGCTCAATTACGAGACATTTGTGCTGCGTTGTACCAGAGCTTTGTGATTGCTATGCCGGCCCCAAAGCCTTGTGGTTTCACTGCTCAGATAACAAAATCATTAATCATGACCGTTACGAGTCATTTTATGAAACCTGTGCAACACATTTCCTGTTGCAAGAGAGCTGTATACGGATCTGAGCGAGCACACGTACCACATGTGTGGTACGGCTGCTTTAAGAAACAACACAGGGCTTCTACAGGCAAATGATGGCACTGTGGTAATTGAAAAAGAGAAAAAACATGTCCTTGTTTCCCCCTCAGACTTTCAAAAGTGACTCATTAATTTAAAAAGCCCTAGTCATTAGTAAAGAAGATTATGTTAATCATTTACTGCAGTTTACTTCACATTGAAATGGATTTGTTACACAAGAAGGCTAACCAGATACCTGAGTAATAGGGATAGATAAGCATCTATCAGGAAACTATGGGAAAAAGAAGCCTTCTCCTGCTCCTGAACTGGACTGATCACCTTGCCTCTAATGGCTTCACAGAATAGGTTCACCCCGTGTGATGCAACATCCAAGGGTGACTATGAAAAAGAAAAAAGAGTCCTTTTAGAATTATGAAGCAATATAATCTGTATATAAGCCTGTTGGAAATTAGTTGCCTGAGGGAAGTTATGGAGGCTTTGTCACTTGAAACTTCCAGAAGTGCTCTGAGCCAGCTAAAGGAATTGCAAGTTTGCTGTCAAAAATAATTG
Source organism: Serilophus lunatus (assembly GCA_013399895.1). Lineage (NCBI taxonomy): Eukaryota > Metazoa > Chordata > Aves > Passeriformes > Eurylaimidae > Serilophus > Serilophus lunatus. Next base: position 591,027 of record VXBA01000822.1, on the reverse strand, counting down.
TGGGTCAAGTGAGACTAGACTTTTTTTTTCTTTCTAGGAGTTTAATAGTAAAACATGGTGAGGAGTGGGGGGGGAGACAGAAGTATAACGATGTTGAACAATCAGTTTTTTGCAAGTAATGGTTCTAAAGAAATTAAAATCCCATGTCAGCCTGGCCTTTGCAAAGCACAAGCCCTCTGCAAGCCATCCTGCTGCTCTCTACTGCCACATTCTACTTTGCTCATCTCCCACTGGCATGCAAGCCCACCCACAACATCACCCGGATCCTAGGGGGAATGCCGACAGACAGCCATGGAAATGCAAAACCTGGTGGGGCTCAGGGTCTCTTCTTTACCAAGGCACCTGTCTGCAACAGCCAAAGCTCCTAACAGCAGCTTCTGGGCTCACTTTGGGAAGCCTGGGCACATTAGAGGACAAGAAACCCAGCTCTGCACCAATTCACGGCTGGAGGATGAGCCTGGAAAAATGACAGCCAACAAGTTGCATCCTCCCCTGCCACAGCCTGACCAGCTCTGGCTGAGACACCCACAATGAGCTCCCTGCAGTCAGCCAGAGCCCTTGGTATGCTCTGCCCAGGTGCAATGCCTTGGGAGCCTTGGCACAAACCAGCTCTTCTTCACTTGACCCTGAATACAGGGAGGCACATCTGTGCTATCAATATGGAAAGAAAAAATGATAAAGCCAGTGGAGGAGCAGCAAGAGAGTGATACTGAGCTCAGTGCCGGCCTTCAGAGCTTATCTGAAGAGCCTCTGCTGTTTAAGAATTTTACAAAGAGGAAGTCTGAGAGTTATTTTGGATGCATGGCAAAGAAACTTCCACTTTTCCAAAGAAATTAAGATAAAATACAGTCTCCCAGAACTCCCTCAGCTTAATCTTGCCAGACCAGAACAAACCCTTCCTTTCCCTTCCCTATTTTTAATTTTTTTTTTGAACCCAAAGAGATACAGCACTTCTGAGTTTTAGAGAGAACGGAACAGCACAAATCCTAACTTTTGTCTCAAAATACCTTTTCTCTCTATTCAAGAAATTTAGAAAGCTGACATTTTCCATCCACATCTAAGTGGACCCCGTATACTCATGACAGCCCATTTCAAAGGGAGCTTAGATTATCCAAATATTAAGAAAGAGGTTCAGTGTGAAAAATCTTTTAAGATCTGATACTACTGTCTCCGGGGCACAAGCTTTTAATTTGTCATGCCAAGGTAAAGCCACGGAAGAAAATGTTTTTGTCAAATTTCTCTTTCTTGCCAATGAAGAAAAGACAGAAAATGTGTTGCAGAAAATTTCTTCCATACATTTTTGACACATTTTGCCACTCTCATCCACCGAGGATGGCTGGTCCTGAACCTCATTCATGAAGGAAAAAGTTTCATATTAGGACATTATTTCAGTACAGTTCAAAGACAAATTGGTTATACACAACCATTACAATAAACATGGATTCAGACTTTTTTCAAACCAGAACAGGACTAGCATTGCCCAAACGTTTGGACTGTTTTCTAGTCATTCCTTAGACAAATATCAATATAAGCTGTTTTACTGCTACTTTTTTCAAGTTTTTGTGGTTGTAGCTTTTAGTGCCAGAAAGATGCTGGTAACTGTGCTGGCTGAAGTCAGCAAAACTTAAGGAATGTTTACAAGAATTCAGTGCACAAGATCATCTCTGTTAAACCCCTGCTAAACCAAATTCTGGCATCACCTATCAGTTCTGCAGGGACCATAGATGTGGCTTAACAGCTCACTTTGAGGAGTGAAAACAATATATGGGAACTTGACACAGTTAAATGATATGGCAAACTCAGATGTGGTAAGGGGGAAACCTCAGTGAGATTTTTCTGTTTCACTGCTTGTGACACACAAGGCATCAAACATCTCTGCAAGAGCAGGCGTTTGAACAGATACAAAGAGAAATGTCTGCAGAAGTCAGAGGAGGACTGAACTAAGACAGTACCCCATTTTGCTGGGACTCAGCCCAGGACCAGGGCCTTCCCTTGCCTTGCCCTCACTGCACCATTGGGCTACAGTGCCTTCACTGGAAGGGAAAACCTTTGCATCAAGTACTTACAGGGGAAAAGCAGAATGCTGTAAGGGGAAAAAACCCAAACCAGAAGCCCCAGGTCCTAGGGCTGCTCCCCCAGGCAGCACAGCAATCCCACAGGACAGCTGTGAGGCTGAGGTGGTTCTGTCTACCCACGAGGTACTTGTGTCCTCGTCAATCTGGAGAACCCTTACCAGGACTCCCACGTTTCCTTCTTCATTCCTGTAACTCCTCCATGCTATGGCCTGATTGGATTTCTCCATGCTGAGACAAGTTACACTACTTCAACAGATCTTTTTATCTAAACCTGGGAACTGCTTAAACTAACCAAACTGGGAACTGCTTAAAGCCGTCTAGGGATAGAGGCAGGCATTTCCTTTTTGCAAAAAGGCTCTGTTAATCTATTTATGCCTTGGAAATGACATCCTGGTGCAGACTACAGCATTGTTGGGATGACCGGCATCCAATATTTGTGTTTTTACAGCTCCGCAAAGGTTAGCAAAGCCTCCCTCCTCTAGCAAGTAACATTGCCCACATTACCACACGTCTTCTGCTAAGGCCATGAGACTGGCCACCAAGGTCTGTACCGCTCTGTGGGCATATGTGAGTGGAGGACCACAAGGATTCTACCCAAAATCATTTCTGTATCAGCTCCTTGACCTCAGCTGACCATCCACGTGGTGGCACATGAGGGTCTCCAGGCACTGCAGGGCACAGACATGGGGGAGGACAGAGGGGAAGCTCCTCATTTTCAGGTGTCAAAGGGGAACTTAGCACTTCCAACGCTGCCAAAAAGCCTTTTGCGTGGTGGATAGGAAATAAAGGAGAAAAGTTCAGAGGCAAGTGTTAAACACTGGACATTCAAAGGGGATGGCAGGAGCCTGTGCTGCTGCTGAGCCCAGCTGGGAACAGATGGCTCCACAGAACTCACCACTGAATCTCTGCTCCTCTCCACAGAAACTTTCAAGGAGGGGGGGAAGGAAATAATATTAGGGGGGGGAAAATGCTAATGAAAATTAAATTAGCCAAGCTAGAAGAACTGATGCACCTAATCCATCATTAATGTCTTTGTACAAATGCTACACTGTAGCCTCTAAATTCAGCAGCGTTCCTCCTATATAATACATCAGCTTACAAACAGAGGGGAAAAAACTCAGTTAAATGCAAACTTCCCACAGCAGACTGATGGGGTATTTTAGGAAGTCAGTTAGGGGTCATTTATTCACACAGTTATGAGCATCGATGTTATTTTAGCTGGAATTTATCACCAAAATAGAATCCAACAGCTGATGCAAACTTTTAAAATACCCTCTTTCACATGCACTGCAAATATGTCAGGCTCTGCTTAAAAATGGTACTTATTTACTTCTGCCTTTCCTTCTCCCTTTGCAGACTGAGCCAGAGACAGATGAACTGCTTCCTATAATCACTTCTGATTTAATTTTCGTAAAATATTTACGAGATACAGGGCAAGCAGACTCTTGGCAAAACACATTAGGCAGGTGAGGGAAGGAAACAGGGCTGTTTAGATGCAGTTCTCTATAATGCGTTTCTGTACTGGGCAAAGGTCCATTTTGAGCTCCCCAGACTCTTGTATTGTGTTGTTCATCCTCAGTTTCTATCAGACACATACCTGGGGCAGAGGGGACTAACCTGCAGTATTTTGTCTGTCAGAAGGCTTTGAGTTTTTTGTGGGATTTTTCTTTCTTTAAAGGGCTGCCAATTTAAAGGAAAACCTTGAAGCCTCATGTAAAAACATGTTTCATTGCTAAGCTTTACCAAACTCCTCCTTTTCCTTTCCAAAATCTCCAAAAAAAAAAGGCACCAAACAAAAGGAAAAAAACCCAACCCAAACACATTTGAGAGGATGTGACCAAATTCTGGTGAGATGAGTAAAATTCAGGTGCATACTCCAGGCAGCCTCAAATCTGTGTTTTGCTTGATTTACTTTTTTCTTTTCTACCTCTTACATGAGACAAGGGATTCAAATCAGATTTGCCAGTGTTTAAACAGCACATGGGAATTACAGGCTCCTCCATCAAGAGAAGAGCAGCACACTCATTTGCTCCACAGTTCCAACTCAGCTCCCTTCATATCAACACCAAGAGAGATGCCCCAGCTCAGCACCAGGAGCCAAATGCTTTCCTCCTTCCAGATTAGGCAGAGTCTGGGGTTGAGAACAGCTCTGTCCACTCACTCCAGATCAGCATCCCTCTGGTCCCACCGGGTTATGTGCCAGGCAACCACTCCTTAATCCCATCTGCTGCAGTATAAGAAGTTGACAATCATCACTATGCACCCCCCCAGGCCAAGGCTGTCTCTTTCCAACGGTGTCTACACTCCATGCAGGGTCAGCTCCACTTGTCACCTTCAGAGGCTGTGCCTGGGGCCAGGCAAGATACCCCAAATCCAGCCTCTTCCTGTGAGTGCCCTGGGACAAAGAGTTTTGTCCCAACACACCAGCCAGCGAGACTGCAGCTTACAGCTGTCTGCTGAAAGCCACTTCAGGTTGAACATTAAAATAATGGAAAAGGCCACCTTCTGCCTCTGTGAAATTTTCAAGCAGCTGAAAGCAAGGACTATACCCTTCAAAGGATGACTGCATGGCTCAGATTGAAGAAGGAATCTAATGGAGGACTATAGTCATACCAACCATGTATTTTCAAGGTAAAAGCATATATTTTGGCCATAACACAACCCCATCAACACCACCTCAGCTGTCCTGTCATCTCCTTCTTGTCTCAATCGACAGATGAATTGCATAGTGGCAGCATGAAGGAAGAAAATGCCGTACTTCCTAAACCAGGCTCAGACACAAGTGCAAGAGCCACCTTATTTGTACCACCAGCACAAGCAAAGGTTTTGCAGAAGGCGATGTATCTAGGGCCAGGGGGTACACGATGAATTTCAGGTGCAGAATGAGTATTAGTGGGGTGACAGAGGTTTTTTGCCACCCATTTAGTCCACCAACTCCTAAGAATTTCTCTTGAGCCAGCACTTCTGTTTTTCCAGCCCTACAGTGAGCTGGCTCCAGGAGCTAAACCACTGGAAAAGGATTCACTTTCTTTTATAGGGCTAGTTTTTGTTTCAATTCCCCAGGCAGGCTCAGCATGGGGGTAGCTGTGCTAGGAAAAGGGGGATGGGGCAGCCTCTCTCTGCTCTGCTGAGGCTAAAGATGCACCAGTCAAGTCGCATCCCTTGGCTGTGGTCTCACATAGGTGCTAAAATAATCCTAAATCCTGCCCCCCCACATCAGCTCTGCTCTTGGCATGGCTGTGCTGCAAAAGCAAGGTGGGGGAACTGAGCTGCCTCTAAAATATCTTGCTTTTCACAGGCATTTTGACTCAAATCAGGTGCCCCTTACATAATGCTGAAGAAATGCCCTGGGAACCATGTCTGAACAAATGCAAAAGTAAAAAAAAAAAAAATCCTTTCCCCCTCCATTTTACTGTATGTTAAGAAAGGGCAATTTCATCTTGGCTGTTTTATTTCTGACAAATTTGTGCCTTAAATACACACACAAAGCATTCAGCTCTAGATGAATTAAAAGGGGACACACTCATAAACAGCTTCTCACTTTAACTCATCACATACTTTAAGTACATTACTAATGAGCCAAATTATTTTTTCAGAAGACAAACATGCAGTTAGTTGATTGCAAGTGTGAAATGGTGCTACAACACCATTGATCACAAACTCACCAGCTAGAAACTACAGATAGAGAGGCACCAGTCAAGTCATCTTTGGATGAGGAATGTTACAGGCAGGTTTGCTGGTGACCCTTCTCATCCTAAAGCCTCATATTACAAGAAAAAAAGGCTTTCAGTAACCTGAAGATTACTTAAATGAGTGCAAGTCTGGTTGTACATAAAAAAAATAAATAATAGAGTATAAATCCTAAAGAGCTGCCACACTAAAATATGCCATCATATCATCAGTTAAACACAGGGAAAGGGCCAAATGGATGTTAAATAAAAAGAGAAGGAGGGAAGGAAAGGAAAAGCGGAAGGAAGGTAAGAAGAGAGAGAAACAGAGGGAAGGAAACAAGGAAAGAAAAGAAGAGAAAAAAAGAAAAAGATCTCCTTTTGTCTCCTGGGGCAAACTGAACAAAACTCAATACTTAACTGGTGCACAAATTACAACACAAGTTCTGGCAAGATGCAGTTATAAGGAAACTTCCACCACAGCAGAAAGATCAAATTTCTGTTTCCTGCAGGATATATCCCAATCCCAGTGCACAACCAACTGTGTTTGTATGTGGGAGCTGTACAGAGCCAGAAAATACACTATGAAAATAGTCTTGAGAGGAAGAATTGTGATAAGAGAAAATGCTTACCCTCAGCAAAATACTGCAGTTGCTACTGTCATTAGCTACTTAAAAACTACACAACAGCAAGAGTTAGAATACCTGATAGCAACAGAGGTATTTTCTGCTTAATAGTTTGTTCTTCTTATTCTTAACACACTTAAGAGTGAAACAGTGCCAAAGCAGCTGAAGTTCAGTGCATTTGGGAACTGTGTTAAACTGCCTGTTCCTGATGAGCAGCAAGAACAGCATGCTTTACCCATCAGAGTGATACCAAAGCAAAATAATTAATGTGATAAAGACAATAAAACAATACACAAATTGTGCAAGATCCCTACTCCTTCTCCTTTGGAATGGAAGCAAATAAAGCTTTAAATTTTCCCCATGAACCTCTCTCCTATCAGTTCCTCTGAACTCTTCACTCACATCTCATGAATCTGTTATATACTCAAAAATAAATAGATTTGATTTCTGTGTACACACTACACTAATTTTCATATTTCCTTCTGCCCAGATGACAAGCTGTGAGTAAGCAATGACAATCTACAGGCTGAAGCAGACAGTAATTGCCCCCACAATTCTGAAGGACTTAAGGAATAGAGTAGCTGCCATCCTGGATGATACCTCTGTTTCAGTGACAAGAGTATTCCATTATCTGTGAGTACGGTTTGCTTGTACTGGCAAAAGAGTAAGAAAATAAATGGGTTGATTTCCAGCATCACTTGAAAGAAACAGGAGGTCCTGAGAGAAAGGGAGAAACACAACACTAGAAAATAAACCTGACAGCCAGAGAAAAAACTTTCCACTTGACCTTCCCGACTGAAAAATCTCTTTGAGCATCGGTATCCATTCCCGTTGAGTGATGTGAATTAGTGTGGGCAAAACTAACCTGAAGGCATCAAAAACAAAAAAAGCAAGGGAAAAAAAAAAAAAAGGAAGAGATAAAAAGCAGCTAGCCTTAAAATAGCTGGGTATTCAGGATCTTTTCACTGTTTCAGTGGCATCTCTCCTGTCTTCTGAACCCTGGCATACAATCAGGAAGAATTCCACTGAAAAGATGACACACTCTGGGATTAACGGGATGAAGAAAAAAACCCAATTAAACTCCAGATAAACCAATCACTTCAGGCTCTGGGACTACCTTGGTAGACAGGCTGTTGGAACAAACCAAGGCAGATTTCCCAGCGCTGAAGTGTGAAGAGTGAAAGCCGTGCTCAGACACGAGGAGCCCCCGCTGAGGTGGAGGTGCACCGACTGTTCAAGCGCTGGGCAGGGATGCCCAGACCTCTGTGTGGAACTTGAGAGACCCAGCTATAAAAGAGGATAAATAAATCTTAGTCCAGCTCATTGGTCACAGTCAGGAACGTTTTTGGGTTTTTTTGAGGGAGGGATTTGAGCCTGCTGGTTTCTGTGTGCGAATTTCTCTTTTCTTGGCAAGCATTTTTTTTTTCTTTTAAAATCTGAATTAGAATAGCTGTGGTTTACGATTCAAGCCCAAAATCCAGACATCAGAGGATGTGGCTAGCAGCAATGAACCCTCTGGCTGTCCAGGCACAGCAAAGCTGGCTGCTGGGCAGGAAGAAGAACAGAAGTGAGGCCCTGGAGTCCTGTCACTGTGATAATCCCTGTGTTGCTTTGCTCAGCCTCACAGAGCAAACAAGGTGGATTTGCTTGAGATGGCAACCCCATCATCTCTACAGAGAGCTCTGCTCCTCCAGAAGGCATTTTTCCTTTCTGCTACTCTAGCACAGCCTAAAGAAAAAGGAAATGGCAGGCTCTTGTGGCTCCTCAATCCCTGAGCACAACTCCTGACAGAAATACACCAGTGCTTCTTCTTTGCTCTCGGCAACATAATTTTCCAGAGAGGGGTGGGGTGAGAGATGCTCCAGCATCTCACAAAACTTACAAATATATTCCAAAGTATTTAGACTGGGTTTCTACATGTCATATACTTTATAAGAAAAAAAGCTACAATTGTTCTTTAAAAGAACCATCTGAACGTGAAACGACCAAGCCAACAAGAAAAAAAAATAGATTTAGTTGTTTATTTAACTAACATAAATCTTACAAATTTTAATGGTGAGGCTGTAACACGCTTGAGGCCCACATGGGAGATAAAAGTAGACAAAAGGTTTCGTGGAAAGGCAGCAGGGAGAAATCTCTTTTTTTTTTTAATTAGAAGAGATGCAAGGAGGACTGTAATGGTAACATCTGCATCAATGTGCACCGCTCTGGTGGAGAAAGGGTAATTGTGCCTGTCTCTGAAACAACTGTCAGCAGCATCCAAGCCACATAACAAACTTCTTAACTGAAACATCCCCAAGCACAAGAATCTATGTTCATGAGGAGAAAAAGGCACAAGGGGTGCAGGATCAAACACACGACTTGGTGGTGAAAACACGACTCTGAAGACTTCTGCTGGAAGTCTGAGAAGAAAAGCAATGACAGAAAAACTGTCCATATCACCTTTGTGAAGCAAGACAGTATTTTAGCCAGGAGTCAACAGGAGAAGCAATGGAGACTGAATGTAGGCACCTTGAAATTCAACTCTGTAGCTCAGCCATGGGCCTCTGGATCACACCTGCTCTACCTGCAAAACACTGTATGTCTCATTTTGAAAAAACCCCCTAGGATTTTAAAAACATTATTATGGGTTTCATGAAAACAACTGTGATTGTGCCATGCACATGAAACTTGGTTAAGGTTGAGTTTTGCTATTTTCTCCCTTCTCCATAACTCAGAAGGAGACTGGAGTAATTTTTGCAGTCACAAATCAGAACAAACATGGGAGCTGCTGCTCCTCCTGCCAGTGGGTGTCTTTTCTTTAGCGCTAAAGCAGGCACAAGGCTGCAGATTTATCTGAAAAACACGAGTGGTGTTTCAGCTGAACTGGTCATAAGGTTTCGGAACAAACACCTCTGCTTTTTCAGACGGGTTGCTAAAAGAGACCATTTCAGGCACTCTGCAGACTCTGGAAGACATTGACCTTTTTTCCTTGGACTCAACTCACATTTTTCACTTTGTGGTCATGTGGGATTATTATCTGTAATTGAAAGTAAAAGTGTAGATTAAGAAAAAACTCAATTATATGGCAAATTCTGTGGCTGAGAAACTAAAGAAATACGTTCAGTCTGAGTTAAACATTATTTTTGCAATGAATGGTAATTAAAGAAGGTTGAAGATGCAGGGTGGATGGATGAAGACAAACAGAACAATCTCAGCTCGTTGCAACGACAGTGTTTCCCCCAGTGGAGACAGAACGGATGGCCAGTCTTACTCAGATTGCATCTCTTGAGAGGACGATTTATAATGTACAAGACAGGAGAAATTCATTTGCTAACATATGGAAAACATTTATGGGCTCTTCTGAGGATCTCAAATTAAAGAAACACAACTACATATTGTTAAAACTTCTAAATGGAGTTTTCATTTTAGAAATAAGCATTTTTCAACTCGAGTCAGGGGCATTTACTCCTATATAACTTTTTTCTGCCCTGTCAGTATGAATTTCAGAAGAGGGGTTTGTTGTAGGTCTAAGCCACAGGAAAAGTATTAGTTGGCAAAAGTCCTGTTTTTAAAGATATAATCCATGCTTCAGAAAGATGGATGGGGAGCATATACCAGAGGGATGGGGCAGTGCACTGCTGCCCACGTTTTCATCTTGGCAGTACAAGTTACAGTGATGGCAGGAGATAAGGCTACTGACAACAAGCAAATGTTCACACAGCCACAGTCACAACCAATTCACCCCTTCAAAACCAAAAAAAAAATAAAAAATAAATCCCCCTTCTGGTACAAGAAAATGATCCTCCACTAAGCCACACCTTTGGGGCAAACCTCCTCTTCCCCATGGAAGTACCTTGCTGGATGCCTGGAAGGGCTGCACGCTGCCTGATGAATTAATGAAATGTATGATGAACGAGTTGAACACACATGAAAATATGCACATCTCACGGAGCAGTACTGGAGCTAACAGGATCAGGGACATCAGAAAAGCCAACTGATTGACATTATCAAGTCAATCGATACCCAAGAGCCGTGACAGGGTCAGGGCTTGTATGTGGTTGTTTTAAAACTGGTTGGTGCAAACATTGGTGCATGATGAATTTGGGGTGGCCTAAGAAGTGTGAAGTTTTGGACTGCTGTGCTTGAACAGATTGAAACATCTTCAAGGAGAGCAGGACCTCGGGCCAAATATTTGAGGCAGCAGCGTAGCAGCAACGGCTGGGATTTTCAGAGACGGGTAAATGACTGATTAAATGACTCAATCATGCAGATGCTTTTGAAAATTCTGCCGCACGCAGTTAAGTTTATTCATGCATGTGTGGGAGAGGGGGAGGACTGTGAAGATTTTAATAACTACCTTAGGAAATAAAAAAGAACAAATGTACTTTCTCTTTAAAACAGAATGGGGTTAAAAGAACCCCCAAACCCAAAAAACCACTGCTGTGTCTGGGGAAGAGTTTATGTAAAGTTGTAGGTAAGATCTGTGTGCAATGATGACCAAATGGACTATGATACACAAGTCAAAAATATGTGCAAAGAAAGAATGAAACAGGGTAAAAATAAAACATTTCACAGCCCTATCAATTTCTTCCAGTTTTAAATTTCTCCATGCTTCAGTATGTTATTTCTGTCTTATGCAGGCTTCATACTCCACCATAACCTACCAGAAAAATAGGAAGGTGAGAGCTTTGAAGAGCTTCAAGAACTGCAGGAAAAGGGAAGACTTCATCCCAGGAAAACAAAGAAGAAATACCGGGCAAGAAGATACCTCTAAAGCCTTATTTTTGGAGTAGGACAACACACCTGCCCTGATGCAACAGCCTGACTAAAAGCATCATGAAAGGAACCACCACCAGTGAAGTCCCTCTTGCTCTCTGGAGATCACAAAACCATGCAGAGAATGCTGCCAGGCAGGGCATAACTCATAACCCCAGGCCTCAGCAAGATGCAATAATAACAAGAAATCTCAAGACTGCTGCAGAGGTTTCCCTTGTTGCTAAATGTAATCGAGTAGCTTGTTCCTCCTTCTCCATCAAGCATCCTACCCATAAATATCTGCATGGCAGGGAGTTACCTGTCACCTCCCCTGGGTCAAGTAGGTGGGAAAATTCTCTTGCGGTTTTGGCTCTTCACTTTGAACACGTGAGTTTGAGTGATTTTGACGCAGCTGGAGCACCATTCATGCAACTTTTCCAATGCGAAACAACACCTACTTAAAGGCAACAAATTCTTTCTCCTGGTAACAAGCATCCTATGAGTTTAATAATCAACGCTTGACCACAAGATTAAGCATGTGGAGACATTCAAGAGCAGTCCCAGGCCCCTAAGCAAGAGCCAGTAGGATTTTAGTAAAAATATCCTTTCCTATTTCCACAGGCTACTTTTCAGTGCTTAAACACTGACTATTCCCATGTCTAACCCAGCGAGAGCTGGCATACACCCATCCAACACGTAATTTGACAGTCATCCCCTTCCTGATGAGCCCAGTAGAGCCACACACACACATCAAGAGCGAGAGCACAACTGATCCAGTGAATTCGGGAACAAACAGCACATATTGGTAAACGGCTCTGGCTCCACTGGTGCCTCCCCCCCACCCCAGACTGCCCCATCCCAGTGCCTATAAATCACTTCTGGCAGGTAGCTGGGAAGCAGCTGCTAATGATAGTTTCGCTGAGGAGTGCAGGAAGTCACCTTTTAACCCTGCCTGCTGTTGTTTGTCTCCCCGAGCCGCCGTGACAAAAGGACAGATGCAGACAACATGCCATCCCTCGGGAGGATCCGGTCAAAACGCAGCAGGGAACCTGACCTGGTCCCACACTGGAGAAACATCACCATCAGAAACACCTTTTGGCATCGGATGCTTCCTGGTACCTGTTTTCAAACAGCTTGATGCTTGTGCTCAGTTTGTATTCATTCACCGTAACGATCCAGGGAAGTATCCCAAAGACAACTTTGACTTTGCTGCTGTTGCTGCACTGAGGATGTCCCACCTTCCACCTTCCTGCCATTCAGGCCCCACAGGATGAGGAGGGTACTTACAATATTCTAATGCAAGTATATTGTGTGCATGGGGGGGGGGCAATCTAAGGCGAGCAAATAAATTTAGTAAGACAAAGCATATATTGTGAGTGACTTGTTATTTCAGCCCATGGAATAACCCTGATCAGAGGGTTATTCCCTCACCCGAAATGCTTTTTTGTATTTTCCAACTTTCGAGTGTGTGAATGTAGCAGCTTCTGTTTCAGCTAAAGCTCCAAAATACATTTTCAACAATACCACCAATGAACCATGAACAACTCACTGCTGCTAAGGTAGATGGCACATTACTGTGCCTTCTTCCATCTGGAAAACACTTGTTTGAACTTTCTACGTTTCACGTAGAGGTGAAACATCTTTAAAGTTGGCTTTTGTTAACAACCGTGATTCAAAAGCTTATTTCCTCGAGTATGTATGTACCTGAGTAGCAGCCACCTACTTGAGTCTGTAGGAAGCTTCTCAAGGACAGAGAGAACTATTAAGAGGTGTGTGCACGACTCAGACTAAGCAATAGGAAATTCAAGGGTGATTATTTCTTCACTTCTAGCCCCTGACATCATCTGCTCTGACGTGCTTTTCACGTGGCAGCGGGAGGCCAACAGAAACCCAACGCTTCACATTCTGGAGAGGATATACTTCCATCAAATAAAACACACCCAGTGGCCAAACAGACGATGGCTGAAAGCCAACCCTGAGGCATAAAAAGACCTTTTCTAACTTGACCATGTCAACCTGAGCATAAAAGAGACATGACCTCGGGTGACATGTACTTACAGTGAAGACATCATCATCGCCGACCTCAGCCTCGTTGTGAAGGGTGGATGAGGAAGTTGTAGATCCTAGGAAAAAAAGAAACACCAGCTTTTTAAACACAAGCTGTTTCTATGCAACATTATTTTTATTAGGCTGGTAAACATTTGGATTCTCACAAGTTTCTGTGTTGTAGATGAATAAAAGAGTGGCTCAAACTAAGGAAGAAAAACTGATCTGCTGGTTGCTGGGTTGAAATGTTGCTGCCAATGCTAATTAACAATGTTAAAAATAGCAGTTACCATTTCCAATTACAGAAGTCTTTAACTTCTGTAGAATGGTAAAGCAATGTACTTATCAGTGCTTGAGGCTAGATCCTCAGCTGTTGAGAAACCCTGTATGAGTTATTCTTCACATATTCCCTTAAATCTGAGGGGGGAATAAAAAAATAAATCTAATGTTAACAATGAAGAATTAGATTGGGTTTTTTCCTTCTTCTAAGTTTGGTTTTATACTGTAAAGGTCTTCTCTGTTATCAGCTACTTCCCAGAGAACCACTCAGCCCCGTATAAGTGAAGTACTTGAGAGGGGCTGATACGTGTAAAACCTTAGACAATAGCAAAATACTGGGGTGCAATTTTCACCAGTTACATGGCAATGTTCTGGAAAAGTGGGAAAGCATATTAAAAAAACCTTCCTCCAATGTCTTTCCTCTCCCTCCAACTCCCTGTGGGTGTTCCCCTATGGAAATGCTTGAGAGCCCACACTGCAGAAGGGCGTCAGGGAGGGTGGCACATGCCATCCTTGGGCTCGACAATAAATTTATACTGTAGCTAAAAGCGGGTGACTCCTCTCTCTATGCCAGACCAAGGATCCCAGCCCCACTTCCCGGCTGGCTTCACTCACCATGAAGCTGACAAGGAGGGTGGGTGCTGCAAGTTTCTCTCTGGGGAGAAAACCCAAGTCAAAGGTCTGTTTTTTTGATGTAAGCCCGCTGCTAAGACTGAATTACAGCCATATCACATCTCTTAACCAAAATAGTTGAACGGTTTGTACCGCCTTCATTCTGGAAATTTGCTAAAATAACGTGCTTTATATAATGCTACAGGCACCAGCCTTGGCTGCTCTCAGTTGCATCATCAGGAAGATGTGCAGGGATAAGTGAGAAAGCCCACTTAAAACACTGACTAATGTGGAAACATTTGTGCCATTTGCTACACAAGCTTTAAAATGAAAAAAACCCCAATGCTCTACAGAGCTGCAGAGGATGTCTGTACTTGTGAACCAAACTTCTTCTGATGATACAGGGAACGAACAATAGGTAAAATAGTAACAATAAAGCAGTGATTTCATGAAGTTCTGGATGCAGTCAGTTGTGTTTAATATTACCTGCTAAATTTGATCAAAGTATGTGAACAAAAAATGAATGACAAATGAAATCTGCTGCCCAACGCTGTGTGTGCATGAGCCAGTTATTGTTTTTCATTCAGAAAGCCTTATTTGGAAGCTAAGGAGGAACACATTCATGAGGATCAGTCTGTGCTGTTAATGGGATAAATATAGATTTGCTGATTTTGAAGTATCTGAGATGCAGAAGAACTTGATTTTAAATACCTCCACTGTAAAATGGATCAAAGAGAGCAAAACAGGAGTTGCCAAGTATCGGCATCTCCAAAATACTACTCAATACAGCTGAGTTATCATCTCCTTGAAACTTTGCACAGTCCCGTGCCACTTACATAAAACATCACTTTTATGACTCAAAATGCTTCACAGTTTTAGCAAGAAGAAGAAAGCGGAAAGTCTGGCTGTAACATCTTCATGCTGATGGCACAGAAAAAAGCAAATGAATAACTACTTGAGAGCATCCTTCCTCTAACTGATGAGGTATTTACCAGCAAGGAGCCCTAGGGATTTAATTCTTTCCCAGTATCTGCCATTTCCATGTTAAAGCAAAGGCAGGGCATCCAGAACATTAAGCTGTCTTATGGAACTAATGTCCTCAAAAATAATACACATCTGAACATATATCTGAGCTAGAATCCTCAAAAAATGGTACCATCTGTCCATAAAAATATTCCAGTCACACTGGGTGAGAAGGCAAAAAACCTTAGACCACTAAGACCCTACATAAAGTGTTATGGTTAAAAAAAAAATCCATGAAAAAATCCCATAAAGAATCAAATTTCATTAAAATAAAGTACAATTGAATTACAGCTGTATTATGCCTGATTGCAATGAAATGGGAAAAAGGAAAAATTTATGACAACTTCAAAGCACAGGCAATTCAAATGCATTTTTTACAGAATTAAAAAAACAACACCCCAAAACACAACAAAGTCTTTAAGAACTACCATTCAACTAAGAGGATGCAGACAAAACTAATTACTGCAAAATAAAACCAAAACCAAACCAGTTTTATTCAACTCCAGGCAGGAATTAAGCCTACAATTCAGCAAAGACTCAGTAAGGAGAGATCTGACTGCACACAAAGAAGAGCCCGGGCTGTTTGAGTTGCCTATCAAAAAAAGTAGTAATAACAGACCTGGTGATAAATAAGGGAGAGAAGATAGGATTGAAAAATACTTGGACTGAAATACCTTATCTCCGTCAGGGATGAGGAAATTCAGTTCTTAAAAGCTGGGGCTTGCTCAGTGCAGGGTTAGTGCCCAGCTACACTTGGGACACGCGCACAAGAGATGATCAAACCCAAGAACTGGCTTTAAACCCATCCCTCTTCCCAGCTCCCTGACTCAAACCCCTTCCCCACTCTTCCAAGGGTGGAAGTGTCCACCTCCACGCTACCTTCGATGAGGTCCTCGATGGCTTTCCTCACTCCTCTGTCGAAGGCTCGAGCGTCGGCAGGGCTTTGAAAAGTGAGCCCAAACTTCCTGTTGTCAACTTTCCAGTGGTGGAAGGTGGGGTTTGCCTTCGTGTACACCAGGTCCTTCTTCACAAAGCATTCCAGCACCACCTGGGAGGGCATGAGCCCCAAAAGAGGAGCAGAGTCACTTTTCCTGCCCCAAGGACACAGCCGTCACCGTCTCAGGCCGGACTCAAAAGCAAGCCAAGTCATGCCTTGCATAGGGGAACATCCTTCCCTACCAAATGATGACTAATAAACACCAGACACTGCAATTGTTCTCATAACCACTGCACATTCATCTTTTGCTTGTGCTTTGAGTAGGCGCTTGTTCCCTACCCCAGGAGCCTATTTTGGACCCAGATCCAGCATGGGACAGGTTAAGCTAGTGGGGGCTCAGGTAGAGGGAGAACCTCTTCCCTCAGTAATTTTGCTCAACAGAAATTTTATCCACCAGCAGCAGATTGAGGCGGTGCTGCAACACTCCCATCACTGTTTTTAAATTGTTCACCCCCAGCCAGACACTCATCCCAATCTTTGCTGTGCCAAAAAGCATCTCTAGGGTGATGCTCAGGGAAAGCAGGAACGGTTTGTCGTGTCTACATCCCCCAAAACCATAAGCATTGCTCCAAAATAATGTAAAAAACCCCAACATCCTAAGCAAAGTAATATTGCAAAAGACAAACTATAATTGAAACAGCTTTAAAATTTCAGTCTTTTTGAAAGCAAGATCATTTCTCACTCAAATAATGCAGTTTTCGAGCCTGTGCAGGGAGTGCTATTTTAAAGCTAGCCCATATCTTCACAGGAGTGTATTTCAGAAGAACCAAATATATAAAAATGAGATAACAAACTATAACATCTAAAATGGCCCCTGGAAATCAGGAAAAGGCTTTATTAATTTGATTTGTGCAGGGCTAGAAGAGAGCTCTTTTTTAGATAAACAGCTACCAGGAGAAACCGAGTGTGTCAATTCATAAGAGACAACTTGTCTTCATATTCTCACTCAGCTTGTTCAAACCTTGAACGGCACGCAGCATAAATAATTCATGGCCCTTTTAAAAGGCTTGCGCTGCATTACTCAGTGCAGTGTGACTGGCTTCATGGGTTCTTTACACTTCAATTCACTTCTCACTTACCCCCGCTAGGTCTGAGGAAAAAAACCCTGAAAAAAAAACCCCACAGGCCCTCTTTCATTCAAAGGGATCTTTGCACGTGGATGTCAAAAATTTACCTGCTCCTTGCAGATGGCAGCATGCCAGCCTAGATAGCTAAAGATGGCAATCCTAGATGAGGATGGGTTTGTTTTGTCCTGTCTGGTATTACTTGCACATGCCTGTTTTTTATGTTTTAAAAAAAAAAAACACCCCAACTTGCACAAGAATACAATAGCAATAGATTTGGGATAATTCTCATTATAAGAACAGACAAAAGTTGAATTAGGGTCTATTACCAGTTTGTCTTTCTGCCTTTCACCATGGATTAGAAATCCACTTCTTCCATTGCCCTCCGGGTACGTGACCTTGCAGACGCCAACTCTACTGAGACCGCCTCCTTCTTGCGGCAACCATCCCCCACTGGAGTCATCTCGGGTCATAACCACAGCTTTGACTCGCACAATATAGCTGTCACTGCAATGGTAACAAAACAAAAACAGAGCCTTTTGTGAGCATCACATGGTCCCATCGGAGCATTTTTCCTGAGGGCGGCATTTAGACGGTGCTGGGCTGACCCCCACGGAGAGTGGGGTCATCTTGCCAATGATGGAAGTCCACCTCCGTGATGGATGGCCTGGACCACTCAAGCCACCATAGGAAACAGACCCATCAAACAGCAAGGAATGAACCTGTTGTGTCCTCAGATGTCGACATACGAGTCAAAGCACCTGTGGTCCCTGACACTCTTTCCCTCGTGCAGCTGAGGACCAGGACCAAGATAGTGGGGTGAGCCAGGCAGCATCCTGAGGCCCCCTCCCACAGGGTAGGCATTGAGGTATCAGGTCCCCAAAGTGCTAGAAGAACAAGTGGAGATCAAATAACCCATAAGTGAAGTATTTCAAGGTTTTTGTGACCAACTTCATGAAGTGGGCTTTAGAAGATGACACTCAAACTCCTCCACATCTGGGACAGCCTTACAGAGAAAAAATCTACAAATGTGGCTCCAGCTGGTACATAGGAATCATTTCAGTTCAGGTCATCAGGACTGCACCATCTCCCTAAAACAGTTTCACCAGCATTTCAAGGGGCTTTGAAAGGCAGAATGTCATAACCTCACATGAAACAAGAACATAAGATTTGAGGATAACCCATTGCAAGGGTTCAAAAGAGCTCCCACAGTGGGAAGCTCTGCTCCCCCAGACCTCCTCCTGCACCCTCTCCATAAAGTAGTCGCTCCATCATCTGTTGAGGACATCAAGGGTCCTTTAGGAGCAGAAAAGCCACGACAGAATGCAAGGAAAAGCCATGCACCTTTCATGGAACATGCAACAGGCCACAAGCTAGAACAGGTTGTCCCCAGCACAGAACTGCTGGGAAATACTCAAATTAGCTTTTCTATCCTCATGCTGCCACTGCACCAGTGCAGGCTATCACATGTTGGACATTGATTAGCACAGTGATGCTCAGGACAGCACTGACAGCTGTGATGCCCTTGCAGGGAGGTCACCACAGCGTGGCTGGATGTCAGCCAGGCACAACCACAGCATCTTCAGCTGCAGAGCTGCAGAGGCACCCACTGGTGCCCACAAAGGTGCTACAGGGCCCTTAAACCTGGGAACTTCAAAAAAAAGAGAGACACACAAACAGAACTGTCCATCTCTAGGCCATCAGGTGAGCTCACCAGGAGCAGGAAGGTCAACGCAGAGAGGGCTTCAAGAGGCCACCTTTCAAATCTATAGGTATCATCCTTTAGAGAAAGAAATCCCTCCCTGAGGAAAGCTCTGTATCCAGACATTTTCCCAGCATCCTGTACAATGTTACAAGCAGCCACAGCTTTCTTCATCCTGCACCAGGTAAAACTGCCTCGTTTCCAGACGTTACTTTTGCAACACTCTTGTAATCCAGGTGCTAATACTTGAAGTCCGTGCTTCCCTTTCTCTAACACGATCACATCTAATGCCTAAGCAAGTAGCTTCAGGGATTCTATCTGAAGGCAGCTTTGAGGATAAACCAAAAGAAGCATCTTCTGGGACCTGTTTATCTCCTGCAGCTAGACAGATCTTGCAAAACACACACTGCAATTTTCCCTTTGCTGCCTTTATTTTATGGATACTCCAGATTTTCACTGGACCTGCATGATGAGGGCAGTGCACAGATGCTTAAAGTTCATCCTCTGCTGCTGATAAAACGCTTTGATACATGGCCCATGGGGTACCACAGCTGACATACATGAGGCATTCACAGAACTGAGAAACTATGTTTTTAAGAAAGCATTTTCGCTCGAGTCCTTAAAGCAGCATCCTGGTTCAGGAAACAGGACAAGTATGTCTATAAATAGATTCAGTTACCTCTTTACTTTTTAATGAAAACCCATTTCTAGATTTTACAATAGCAACTTTAATCTCTTGGCTTCCTGATACTCAGAATTAAGCAAAATACCTCAGCTAATTTCCTACTGAGCTGCTTCCATGCAAGACAGTTTTTGTTTTCTCCTCTGTACCTTTCCCATATGGTCTGTAAGGATTAGCAATTAGCAGATGAAGAAAAAAAGAAAGTCAAGCATACATTTCTACATCATTCTCCTGTTCCCCAAGGATCTTTTCTGGACTTATTTTTAGCTTTCTTCTGAAGTTGGCGCCACTCAGCACAACCTTCCCTCCCATCCTCCTGCAAAAGTCATCCACACAAACTGCTGCTTCTCCTTCCACACTTGAAAATTGCCACTGGCATTTATAGTTTCCTGCAGGATTTACCATTCTCTTTCATGGCAGCAGTCAGAGCCTTTGGCTGTCCCCAAAGTAATGTCTGCCTTCAGTTACTTTGCTGCAGAAATCATCCACTCAAAGGAAAATTAAGCAAGCAGCAGATACTCAGTACTCTGTGATTCCTACCAATTATTTGTGTGTTTCCATCACCTCTCAGTGAATTCTGTAGCTTTGCAGTTATGTTTGAGTACTAGTGGATGCCTACATATTAAATTTAGGTGCCCTGGCTGCTATATCTGCTTATTATAATGGTGATCTGGTGAGGCACAGAGCCATAGTTTTCATCCTCATATCCACACTGATATTGTGACCTGTAGCTCTTACAAACTCTGTCACCACATGCCAAGAGAACACCATACAAACTGCGTTTCTTCCCTTCCTGAGGAGCTTGTCCAGCAAAAGGGTTCACCTTTGGCAGGGCAAGCAGAGCCCTGGCTCCGTTAATGTAATCCCTTGGCACACTTTGCTGCAGGATCAGAAGTCATCAGTCCCCGCTCCCACTGTGCTCCAGCCACAAGCACATGTTTCCCAAAGCACAACATATGCCAAGGAACAAGAAAAGATAGAAGGGAAGGAGGTGGTTAAGGGCTCTTAGGGCTTGACAACTTGGTTTAATCACTGGATTAGGACTCAGAAGCTGCATGCTGAATTTTCAAGGCTACGCACAGCTTCCTCTGGTCTTCTATGTCTAAATCCTGCCTGCTGCTTCCATCCACAAGCCTAGAATAGGCAATGCTTCTTTCCCTCATGCCAGTGTTGATAAATACTTGGGAGGTACTCAAATATTTCAGGTCCATATAAGGACCTCGCTTCCTTAGTGTAAAAGCTGTTTATTTTCTTTGCTATTTAATTTTACGCGACTGCATCAAGGCTCTGGCTGGTTCCAAGCATTCGAAATCCCGAGGAACAAAGGAGCAACCTGCAAACCCCACGTGCGTGCCACTACTGAAACCTTGGTGCACTGAGGCAGCGGAACAACCGTGTTCAAGTCATCCACCTGCATTTTTATTGTGGCAACAGTGCAATTTGACTCTTTCAGGAGAAATGGTTAATGAGGAACGTGAAAATATTTGGACCGTTACAATTAATGAGACACCAATAGCTAAAAATGAAACAGCTGAAGAAAACTCCACAGTAGCCTTAGTTCCCCTTGTTTTATTGGCTTCTTTAAACAGCTCTAATTGTCAGGTTTATGGCCTATGTGTTATATGTTTCATGCAAAGTATTCTTAATTATGGTCTTAAATGGAATACTTTGCTATCTTAACCCTACGGATTTGTCTTCAACAGCCTTAAAAGCTTGGGAAGAAAGTATCTGAAGGGATTACCCAGCTGCATGGCAGCTGGCCAGCATGTTCCAGGGCTGCTCCAGGTTGTCTGCCTGCCCCACCCTGAGTAAAAAAAGAAAAAAAGAAAAACCAGAATGAACTCGGGGAATAAAGGTAGCACCGAAAAGCACGTTCTTTTTTTATTGGAAGGAAAAGAGAACCCTTCAAAAATTATAGCTCGTGGGTGTGCATACATATATAAAGATATTTTAAAAAAAAGAGTGTGCATGTGTATAATCACTATTCTGGAGGACACTGAGAATTTTCTTGAACAAGAAGTGATTGAATGATTACCTTTGCCATCCCTAGCCCTGGTTTTATCACCTATAGCCCATTTGTGTGTCTGAGAGGTGACATTTAAGGCTGACAGAATCGCTTTCACCCAGCATGTCCAAATGGGTCTGACACCATCCTGCACTGTCTGCCATGACACATCACTTCCAGCAACACCAGTATGGGACACAGCCCTGAGCTGCCCTGTACGCCAGGGATGGGCTTATGGCTGCAATCCTGCATCCAGGACTGAACACCAAATAATTCACTAAGACTTTGATTTCATCAGTGTCTTTGTAAAAGGAAGGTCAAAGAGTAGACAGCTCCCTTCCACCAGCTGCTCTTCTTTTCCACTTCACTTCCAATGCAGCAACTGCAAATACCACCCGAGAAGTCTAAAAATCCCAAGGGGAAAAAAAAAGAACCCCAACTCACCACATATATTACTTTTTTTTGAGTCACATTTAGTATCTAAAGCACTTCCCAGACATCCTCCATAATTCAGTAATATTTTTTCCTCTAGCCAAGCTGCTTGACCAAAATACAAGCTTATAGATTTCCACACTAAGGCAGTCATAAGGCACGTTGGTATTTTCCTCCCTTCCTAACTCTGCAGCTTACAAGGCCAGGAGAGATTCAGGTCTCAGACAGAAAGGTAATTGCACGTAATGGCTTGCAAAATTACAGACTGCTGTCTTTTAACAAACACATTTCCATTCCGTGATCCCATGTTTCAGGGAAGAGCCAAAAGGACAGCAGGAGGCTGCTAATTCAACAGCAGCAGAGGTCAAGCTGTTCAGCTGAACCAGGCACATAAACACAATTTAAACTATTTGGAGCCATGCAAACATAACTTTACAATTACTGGGGCATAACCTGTCTTTGGCTGAGCTGGATGTATTTCACAGTGCCAGGTATTTTCCCTGCCCCAGCAGCTCCAACAGCTGGATTTAAAGCCATCCCATTCTGCAAATTATATTGTGAGGATTCTCTTTGCAGTTCATCCCACAGCAAGAAATCGGTGACATTTTGGTTGAAAAAAACAAAACCTGCTATTTTTGGAGTCACACTTGCTTGATCTGATGTTCAGTTCATGAACCTTCCATCAAGGGTGAAATATCTGCAGATTATAACCAGCATTTTCTCCTTCAAAACCTAATTTACTAATTTCCTTGAAAGAAAACTTCTGAGCTCATACAGCTACAGCAAAATAAAGTTCATATTTCCATACCATTTAGATATTCAGCAGGTCTGGAACTATTTCATTAAGTATCACCAAGGAAAAAAAAGCCATCTGTGCCTCTCTGGTCAGATCAAACGTTAGAAAGGAACCTGAAGAAAACCGTGGAAAACCTCTCAAGTTTCCTCTGCATCACAGCACGAACACAGAACCACCCTACTCGTAACCCAACTCTTGTATAACAAATTTGCAATCTGTATTTTTCCGTCTTTCAAATCCAGTATCACCAAAATAAAAAGGCACCTGGGAAACTTTAGTTTCTACCCAGTCAGTGTAAATGCAAGACAGTTCAGTCTCCACATTCCTTGCTCCAGAGATGCTGGTTGAGTCTACAGAAGCCCCAAAGAAGGGTCAGGTCCTCCATGGCCAGAGGAGGGTTTGCTTCCAGCACTGCAGCACATCCAAAAATCCTCCATAGGAAAAATTAATAGCAGTTCTGTTTGTTTGTTTGTTTGTTTTCCCAGAAGAAAAAGGACTTCTCAAAAAACCAAGACACCTGCAGCAACCCAGCCGGCCGCCTCCACATCTCCCTTAAATACCGAGGCTGTGAGAGGAACAAAGGAACCCATTCACCAAAGCGTTTGTTCAACATTTAAGGCTGATTTTATTGAGTTTACAAGAAACAGCTCTATCCTAACTAGCTCAAATGGGATTTCATAATCCCGTAATTATTTCAGATGCTTCCAGGAAGCACATGAAAACTCTTTTAAAATACATATATATACACACACACATAAATACATACAATGTAGTCCTGCATGGACTAAATCCATTTTTTCAGTCAGCATAACACCCTCTCTTGTGCCAGGCTTGCATGGTTGTCCCCACAAAGTGCTGTATACATGGGCAAAACCTCAAACAAACTGGCAAGCAGCTTTTTATAGAAAAAAGCTGGCTTGCAAACGTGATGATGGGCAAGCAAAGATCCACTGACACAGCTCCAGCGCATGGAATTTAAGGTCTCTCCTCAGAAATCAGCTTGTTATGCAAACAATATTGAATTAAAATGAAAGTGTGTGCATCAGGGCAGATTAATTTATGACTTGTGTCTGTACTGAAGTGTCTATGTAACATATTGCTGAAACTGTATTAGAGTTATCAAACCCCACAGCAAATCTTGCTAGAAAAACACCCCAAAAGTTTTATTTAACTAAAAGACACCACTACGAAACACCTACTAAAGACAAAACTTTTAATCAGCAACCATTTAATGAAATCTGTTAAAAAAATACTTTTCTTCCAATTTGTTGGATGGATCAATTTTGGTTTAACCGCACATGGTGGCATGTCTTGAAAATTTCTAAGGGGCAAAGCAAACCATAAAAAAATCAGTTCAAAAATAAAATATATTTGAATAATTTGCCCTGCAGCTCATTCAGTACAGGCAAGAGTTGTGCACTCAAGTCCTCCTATCTTCATGCAAGAGTACAAAATATTAACAGATTACAAGGAAGCTAATTAGCACTATCATTTACTGTAATGAGAAAGGAAGTTGTTGTTGCATGACAGATGGTATTTGTTTTATATCACATGTAAGATAAGCAAAAATCGCATTAAAGTTTAGCCAGCCAAACAGGTAGACCCACAAGATCTGCATCCTGAATTGACTCCCCCCATATCAAAAAAAAAGCCACAACTAAGTTCTACCTTAATTTTTTTCCATCATATACTGACCATAAACACTGCTACTGCTATCCTACATTACTTAACAAATGGCAATATGCAGCAAAAGAAAATTGACAAGTATATCAACTATATATCAGCACACAAACATAGACACTACTTCTGAAAACTCAAAGTTTACAGAGAAAATAAAAAAAAATCCAGAAATCCCTCACCAAAGTTGAATTTTCCCCCACTCTGCTCCATTTTGATCAGTGGATACCACAGCTTTATTTATCCCTCTGTAAACATCCTCCATGTACGTTACAACTACAAAGGGTAGACAGTATTTTGCAAATAGATGAAAAAAAGAAATTCTGTGACTCAATTCCAGCTGAATCCGTATCAGAGGAGGGGTGAGGGAGTAAGTAGGATAACTGTAGTCTAAATCTTAAGGGTTTTTATCTTTTGCCAGATAAATGAACTTAAAAAAAAAAAAGAAGGTATTCTTAGCTACATCAAAACCCAGCATGCATATTGATTTTGCTTTCCACCTCTCTTTAGACCCCCTACTCCATCAAGTGTCCATGGAGAGGGACATCAAGGGAAGCAGCTTCCTAGGCAGCACCTATTTTCCTCTCGGTATTCAAAAACTGGTATGTAACTAGAAATGAAAGGCTGTGTTTCGCAGAAGAAATCACACTCACCGATAAATCACAGGCAACACTCAGAAGGGTTGTGGGGGCACAGATGGGGGAAGGCAGAGGGGGGAAAAAACCCCCCCAAAAACCAAACACAAAAGAGATGAAAACATACCCAGCCAGAGCACATACACACACACACACACACACACACACTTACCTGCCGGGGGATGCCATTTCCTCTACATTTTACCCCCTCTCTGCTCCGTTTTACCATCATTGCCACCGCCAGCCTCCGTGGCACTGCCTACCCCGTGTCCCAGCTGGCTGCTGCCGGGCGAGGAAGCGGCTTCCCCCCATGCGTGATTCAGTCTCCTTGAGGGATGTGCTGCATTGTACCGGGTGAGTCATCCCAGAGGTATTCTGCACATTACAGCCCCAGCCGGACCATTACTCATTCGCAATATCCTCCCGGCTCCAAGAGCACAAGCGCACGCATCGACCAAAGATCCTTGCTTCCCCACCCCGGTTATACAGGCTGGAAAAAAAAAATAAAATGATGGTGATACAGCGGCCATAAAACTCGTAAAGGGAGTGTTCAGCAGCAGCTGACGGGGCAAACCCAGGCAGGCGTGTCACCCACTCACCCAGGACTACAAACAGGTCCAAAGTTGACAGCAGGTGTCACATCCTCCGGTAGCCACCACCAAACCTTTATTCCCCAAAAGCTGCTAACGCAGCGCTGGGACCAAGGGTGCGAACAACTCAACAGGCTTGGAGGAAGCACTCGGCCCCACGGCGTGCCTGTCTCCATCACAACTTTCAACAGGATTTTAAATGAGTCCGTATTTTGAAGTATCAGCTATAGATCCTTGCGGGCCATACCTTTGCAGGCAGCCAACACAGCAACATCCCTAAGCGTGAGATTTGTTTTGGACAGTTGGTGTCAATGCGCTCCCTGCTACTCAAAAACTTTCCTAACTGCTGGAACTTCTCTCAGGCTCAGCTGGTGTTGTCCTCTGTGTGTGTGTGTGTGTCCCCAAGTTATATGATCATCCCTAAATATCCTCTCATTTAAAGCAGAAATGTTGCTCAAGAACTGCCTCGGCACCAATGACAAGAATAAAAATTGTGACACTGGGGCTCTGAAAGCTGCTTCTAAAAATACTTGCCCAGTTTCTGAACTAATCTATGCTGATGATTAGGCAGGAGGGGGGAGGAAAGCTAACTTAAGTGTTTCCAGACCCAGCTGCTTCCATCTTCCTTAAATCCAAACTGGTTTAACCCTGATTTGGGGCAAAATCCCTTTTTTCTCCAAGATGGAGAATGGTGACTGAGGTGATGCTGCCTGAAAGTGTCCTTTAGGAAGGCTGCATTCCCATTTCAGAGACGTGATATCCTAACATCACACACGCCCTTGAAAACTTCAGGCTTGGACCACAGAAAGGCTGAGCTTGAGACGAACGAGGCTTGAACCCAGCTGCAGTGTGTAGACACCAGGCTGTACCAGGATGCTGAGGACATTGGAGAGGATGGCCTTTAAAGTTCCCTTCCAATCCAAACTATTTTATGGTTCTTTGACATTCCGAGTCACCGGCATTTGTTCACTGCTTCTCCCCAGCACACACGGAGCACATGTGCAGGTGTAGCTGCAGGCACCTATTTGCAGCTTGGCTGGATTTTGCCATGACAATGGAATCAAGCTACAGTCCAAAGCCGTGCTGAAGGCAACAGGCAGCGTGTCAGGTTTGTTACAGTGGTATCGAGTCACAGCTGTGTTTACCATATTTCAATATACAACATAAAAAGACCTCTCATTTAATGGGCAAAAGGTACTCTGTGTTTTAAGTGTATTTGGAACCAATGGGTAACTCATCAGTCAGAGTATCATGCTACGTAAGCAATTAAAAAACAGGTGTTGCGCTTTTTTTTAAATTTTAATTGCACTTTCCCAGTCTACATCTCATCCTAAAATTCACTAAAATTTGCTGCCTCACTTTCCTCTGCATGCTCTGCAGCAGCACTGCTTTTCCTCATATGCTTAAAGAAGCACCTATCAGCTCCATCCTTGGCCACCTCCAGCAAGAACTCAGCCCAAAGCAGAAAAATTAAAAAAAGCTGCCTGGCACTTTTTGCTGCAAGTCCAGTTTCTAAAGCTTTTCCCCCAAGGGATGGAAGACGAAATTAGCCTCCCTGTGTTAAGACAAAACTATCATTGAATAAGCTGTGTTGTAATCATGTTTTTGAAACAATAATCTTGAGTGGTTATATGTCCCCAAAGCTTCCCTGTTTTCTCGACCATCCTGCCACTGATCCTCCTGAAACTCAAGGCTCAGTACACAGACACACTTGGGCCTGTCAGAAGGTTTTTATAGAGGAGCAGTGTTCTTGAACACGATTCCAGCATTACACATTACATAGAAAAGCCATCACACTGTATAGGCAACACGGTCTCACAGCTGCTGCAGGGCAGCTCTCAGCTCACAGGGCTGGGTTGATCCATGTCCTGGGTACTCTCTGCAAAGCTGCCTGCTGGCCCAGGGTCAGGTAGGGAGAAACACTCTACGTGTGAAAATGCAACAGAGAAAAACTCTCTGGTATAGACATTACACCGTGCTCAGTCCACAGGGATGCAAAAAATGCCCTCCTGTCTACACTGAGAAGCTGTTGCACCAGTCAAGAAGAACCACCACCTCAATTAGTTGGCTTCAGGCCCTGCTTCCAAGGGTTTTCTCCAAAGGGAAGCAGATATCAAGTCACCAGATCAGCATCAACTGAATCACGGGTTAGGTTCTCACCTCTGCATATGTTCTTTCACCTTAGGTCTCAGCTAACAGGGTTAGCAATTTTGCTGCACTAATAATTATTATTTTTCCCTTTAAATACTGCCCTGACCAGTAGACTGCACATCATCCCTACCAGCTCAGTGCTACATTGAAATACCAAATCCTACTTCAGATTCCAAGCTTGGACTGCTGAGTGAGTGGCTGTGCCAGTATGTGAACATTTTCCCCATTTCCCAGTGAGGTGTATGCTGCCACAGGGGTTTGCTATGAGAAATCTAAAGCAAATGTTGCAACTGGAGACCCAGCAAAGTGGCAGATCTGCCTTTTGCTGCCCACCAGCCAACTGCAAGCACGGTTCAAAGAGCAGAGACTGTGGTCAGAGCAAGATGAGCCCATTTTCACTGAGGCTGCTGGAGTACTTGTGAGGAGAACAAAATTCAGTCACCTCGTTAATACCAGTCATGCTAATGGGCTGAACTTCTGCAGCACAACATTAGCAGCACACAGGATCAAGCCTTGACAGCTTGTGAAACAGGCAAAAAGATGTTTCAGCATGTAATTTCGGTGTAGAGTAGGGCTTCTGAGTACCTGCAGTCACAGGTCTGTATGGGGGACACTGAAACTTGTCATACCTCATCATCTGGGAACACCAGGCAACCTACCTTAGCTGTAGCACTCAAGATTAGCTACTGCAAAAAACCCCCCCAAATTAAAAAACCAACCAATCAACTCACCCCCACAGAAAAAACCCTCAAACTAAAGACTTTGTAGACATAGTGAATGTATCTCTATGGCCAGCTCTTCACAGACATCCATTGCACTCATGCTGTCCTTGTTGCCCACAAAGTTTTCTTGAATAAGCGTTTATTAAGCTGTGTCACAGGGAAGAGCTGGAAGTATGGCAAAAACAGGAAAAGGGGCACAAAAGCAGATCCTTAAGAAGGCCATCAAATATTTTATGACTTGCTTGGGGCTGCTGAACATTCTGAGAGCACTGAAATGCTCCTCCCCACCTATTTTCCACGTCATTCTCACAGATGAATGGACCTTTGTACATATGGCTGACAACAACAAATGACCCCAGCATAGATGGGTATTTCCAGTCAGGATGCAGAAAGGCTCTGGGTGGAGGCCATATGGATTTAATTTTCGTGCACAGAGATCAAAAGAAAGCGCTCAGAGCGTCTTACTTGACTCCAAATAAACATCCATGACCAGAAAAGAGGTTACACAAATGACACGCACCGAGCTCCTCTGCGCCGGAAAAGCCTCCTGTGCTTTTCTTCTAATTAAACCCTTCCTCCACAGCTCCTAATTGATACCTGGACAAACAGCTGTAATATACTCCAGGAAACCTAACCCTGTACTTTGCTTTACTTGTGTGACACGGACTCGATCATCACAGGGTACACTGCAAACTTTCCTTTTCTTGATGGGAAGCTGGTAACAACCAAAAAAAGCTACTGAAAAAGCAAGGCCTTCCTCCTCCCTTTTTTTGCACTTTAATAATTTGCTCAAGTGGGAGTCTTTTGACCGCTGCACCTTTGTTTTCTCTTTTTTTTACCATGCGAGTATTCTCAGACTAATTATGCGCATCCTAGACAACATATGTCCACTTTCTTTTCCAGTTTCTTCCTTCTGGATTTCAAATAATTTTTACTGGTCTTCCAGGGCAGGCACTCTCTTTTCCAAAGCCCCCATTCTCCATGCTAAAAGCACTTGCAAAAGCGGACCAAAGGCAAACACCACAGCACAACCACCTTTATCTC
Organism: Serilophus lunatus; assembly: GCA_013399895.1. NCBI lineage: Eukaryota > Metazoa > Chordata > Aves > Passeriformes > Eurylaimidae > Serilophus > Serilophus lunatus. The sequence continues at coordinate 561,464 of VXBA01000822.1, read as the reverse complement.
CTGCATTTCTGAATTCACTGAGAACTCCCGTAAAATGTGTTGACCAGCTCCAGTTCATACTCTGGATCTGACTGCACCTCCTGTCACCCAGATCCCTGTTTTGTTGGGGACTGCACTGAGCTAAGCAGCTTAAATTTTCAGGATCACTCTGCTTCTCCTGTCAGTGCCAGTAAAACATTATTTTGCCCTTAAAATGCACCTTTGTCCAGCTCTTTCCAAAGCTCTTGGGAAGAAGCTGCTGATTTATAGACATAAAGGAAGATGGTTAACGCTTATGATTTGACTTTCATTTTTAGTAGCGTGGGAATTATTTTATTGCTCATTTATGATAGTGATCCTCATAGTCTACCTCCTTCAGACCACAGAGACAACACAGGGCTGCCTTTCCCTCCTGTATGGAGTACTGCAAGCTTCACCATGCCTGCCCTGGATCAGGACATTCAGCATTAACAATTTCTGCAAGGGCATGCAGTGATAGGACAAGGGGGAATGGCTTTAAAGATGATAGGGGCAGGTTTAGGTCATATATCATTAAGAAATTCTTACTCAGAAGGTGGTGAGGCACTGGCACAAGTTCCCCAGAGAAGCTGTGGATATCCCATCCCTAGAAGGGCCCAAGGTCAAACTGGATGGGATTTTGAGCAACCTGGTCTAGTGAGGGTGTGTCCCTGCCCATGCCAGGAGGTTTAGAAATAGATCAACGAAGGTCCCTTCCAACCCAAAACAATATATGGTTCTGTGATTCTATTTCTTAGCCTTCTGATTTTATTATTATTTAAGTCCCACAGCAGGCAGAGATTTCCCACCAATACCTTTGGTTGCCTCCGGCCAACTGTGTACATCTCCTAACCTCTACTCTGCTCTCCCCGCAGCCAGCTTTCCTGTTTACATCCCTGCTGTCGCTTCCCTTGCAAAGCCGTAGGGCTTTGGAAAAAGGACAAACAAACAAGCGTTTCCTCAAGATATTGGCAGTTGCGTGCCTGTGCCTCTCTTCCTACCACTGTCCTTCACCCGGTCACAACAGCGTCACATGCATCTAATAGCTTGTATTTCCCGTGATCTGCCTTAAAAGGCAGATCTTTTAAATGCTAAAAAATACGGTGGTGCCAAGTGCCCGCTGAATATATATCAGTGACAAGAGGGGTTTTGCTTGCATATGGCAGAGAAGTGAACCAGGGGGGAGCGTCTTGGGGTCATCCTATATTCTCATTCTGGGAGGTAAGGATGAGTGGTTCAATGTGCTGCATGGTCATGCTCTCACACCAGTTTCTTCCAAAAAGGTTCAGTATAGGGGCAGCTGGAGTTCTCTGGCATATCTGAAGGAGATCAAAGCCTCCCACGGTCTTTCCCCTAGCAGCAAAGATGCTGAAGGAGCTTCTCATCCTGTACCCACCAGGGTTTTTGCACTTATTATCAGCTGGGAGCTGCCATCTTAAATCTTCAGGCTTTATTGGTGGATACCAGAAGATTGATGGCCCACATAGACCAAAAAGACCTGATAAGCATAGAAGGTATCTAATAACATCTTACGCAAGTCTTTTAACAGCCGCAACACTGTTTAAAAAGTTCAAAAAATGAATACTAAAGAAAAGCAACATTATCTTCTTGTGGAAGATCTGTGAGAGGAAAGCATTTACCTTTTATCTTTGGGAAAAGTCCCATCTATATATCATACATTACCCACTTCCAATGAATTACTAGATAGAAGTAATATCTACAAGGGAGGCAGAATATCTACTGTGATTTTGTTCCCCTAACTTCTCACTGGTTTTTCACTGTCTCAAGTTGTGTTACAACCGCTCTACACACGTTCAGCAGATAATGGAACCAGCAAGTGTTTAGCTCAATCCAAAATGGCTTCATTTTTTTTCTCCCCTGTTCACCAAGGATGCAGAATTGACAGGAGGTGACATGCCACCTGCAAACTTGGTTTTTTTTTTCTTTAAGGCTGTTTCACCCAGTTACAAGTCTCACTTCCTTGCTCAGCATTTACCTGCCTCTGCCACTGTGTACAATAATATCTTGCAGTATAAAAATTATAGCAAGGAAGAACTTTGGTCTTGAGAAGGGTCTCTGCTGCATTTGGGCAGAAGGAGGGCAGCTCCATGCCCAGCACTCCCTTAGGATATTTTGGCTCCCAGACAAGTTGGCAGTGGAAGAGTGCCATGTCAAACTGCCCTGCAAGGCCTTCTTTTGCACAAGTAATTAATATTCAGAGAAAGCAGCGTTGCCTTTTTGGCCTCCTAAGGGAGAGACATATGCACACGTTGCCCAAAAACAACATGAACACAAGCTTTGCTAAACAGTTCTCATTATGATAGGAAACCACAAGTTGACAAGATGTCTAAAAAAGACCAACTAAAAGTCCCTTCACCCAACACTCTCTGAGGGTGATCAAGTGCTATTTCCAATATTAATCTGCAAGGTGGAGCAAGGGCCTTTGTATTAATGTCAGTACCATGAGGACAGGCTGGTGCCCAACCCATGCTTCCTCCTCCGTGTGGTCAGCCCCGGAAGCCACCAGGCCAGTGCTGTGAAGATGCTGTGGATATTGATGCAATCCAGTGCATCCCGCCATGGAAACCCGACGCAGTGCCAGAACGAGCACTGAGCTTCAAGCCCAGCTCCAACGGATTCAGTGACGAAGCTGGATGATGACAGCTTCAGCAGAAATAGAAAGCTGAGGTGGAAAGCCAGTTACTCATCCAAATCCAGTGCTCTCCCTTGGAAATGCATGGATGATACATACCATCAATTTTGAGATGGGAGAAATCGCATTCCTCCCGTCTGTACCCTGTCCAGATGTGCTCGGGCTGTAGTGAGTCCTTGGAGGACTTGGGAGTTGAGCCCCCATCCAACACACACACATGCATGTTTTAAGAGGAATATATTTACATGCAGACATTTAATGCATATATTTAAAAACCTGTGCTGAGATTACCTAAAAGTAACAAAGGTTAGTAGTGTAGTGGCTGAAAAGACTGCTTCCATCTCATCGTGACAAAGCAAGGCAAGAGCTGGATATAGAAAATAGACACTTATCTGTTCACTAAAGGCCAGTGCTCACCATGCTAATAAATTTTAGTGGAAATCCATGGTCTCAAGATAAAGTTCAGACCTAGCAGCATCCCTCTTCTACAAGTCCAGCTAACACTTGCACAGGAGACCTCCACATGCACTTACAACCAAATAAACGAAGTTTAGCTGAAACAATGCTTGCCAAAACCAACACAAAGATAGTGACCTCTGGAATTTGGTGCTACTTGCAGATGTCCTAAAGGATGCCATCTACCAAGTCATATAAAAGGTACTTTAACCCCTGGCAGCGATTCATGAAGATATTTTTTCTAGCAAAAAGCCTTATTACTGAGGGGAGGGTTTCCTATAATTTGCAGGAAAATTCAGAAGAGAACAAGTAGATACTAATTTGTTAAAAAGACAGATAAACATGTACAGGAAATACTTCTATGAAGGTCCTGATCCTCTGAAGATTAACAATCTACAGTACTGGAGACAAAACCATGACACTGAGGAAATAAGTGAACTGTAAAAACAGGAAGAAGTGGAAGTTTATTTTTTTAATGTTATTTTGAGAGAATATTTGTTTTTCTGAAGCTTAAGATACCAGCAAAAGCCTCCATCTGCAGGTCACACTATTCTCTGTACAAAAGCAGCTGCAGAGAGTTTCCTTACCCAGGTCCCCAGAGCTGTCAGATGGGGAGGCCATCCTGCACATTACAAACCTGCTGCCTCCCTAACCGACGGTGTTATTTGGTTTTCACCTCATCTAAAGTCATTACAAGTTGTTGCACGGACAACGTTCTGTAGGTGACGCCAATAAATCAAGTTGTTTTGCTGTTGCATTTTCCCCCCCACAGACACAGGACGGGGCACTCCTTCCAAACACGTATTTTGGTGTATTTACTGTAATAATATTAAAGTAGTACTTGTTGGAAATAAAGGTTTTGCCCACTTGTGTCGTGCCTTATACATAGGTTATCTCACTTAAGTGAGTCAGGATGAGGGACAGCGCTGCCCAGAGTTCTTCTTCTGCTATTAAAGGAGGTGGGCAGTGTAGGACACAAGGACACCACATCAATTTGCCCTCACACAGGATCTTTTTGAAGCAACTTCTCCACCTTTTTCTTGCGATTGCCTGCAAGAACTTCAGATAATTCCCACTGCAACCAATGCTATGTGCATATGCTGAATGCCAACCTAAAAGCAGAATAAAGCATAAAGCATGTAACTGCACAATTCCCAGAGCAAGGAAAGCCATCAATGCAGAAAATAAGTTTAACTTAACCCAAAAGAGTGTTTTAAATATTTATGCTCCTAATATGTCCTCATCATTTCACTCTTTAGTACCATTTATAGCTGAATTAGTTTTGTCCACTGAAAGGGATCTCTTTGAACTAGGGTAATCATAATTTAGGAAATATAATTAAATTTCTATGTTAGTGGATGTTAGTTAACTACTGGGGGGGAAATGATCTATACAAAAAAAAGACAAGTGCAATATCACCAATCCAGCCTTCCATTTGGATTTGACCTCCACCACAACTGCAACCAAGATGTAAATGTTATTTGTATGCTTACTCCATGGAACATCTGTGCAAATAACAAAAGTATCAAATACTGGATCAAACATTAGGTATTTGCTATTTGACTGATACAGAATATACCAAGCCATCTGTCTTCTGGGTTTGTATCAAGTAGGACAGTGTCCAATTACAGAAGTATGGTCAACAGTGGGTACCCACCTGACTTTTGGCAGTTCATACTCCCTTCCCACGTGATTACTTACATTAAAATCCTGCAGAATTGCTGAACGCTCAACAGACCAGTTGTCACCCACACTACCTTTTGGTTTTGCCTCCCACATGTCCTGGTGTACCAGGGTTTTAGAAGACCAAATGTTCTGCTCCACCTCGTTGCTCCTCGTGTTAACTTACTGGTATTAGTAATTAAGCAACTCTCACCAACTACAAGCAGAAATTGGAATAACAGACACAGACAGAGCCCTCGTGCACCAGCTTCTAGGAAATCGTTACCAAGAGCACTGTTAAAGTTCATGCTCTCTGAGTAATCGAGTATTTGAGGTGGTGGTGAGAAGTTGCACCTGCATACAATGTTTGCCAAGGCTTCCTGTGCCTTGCATCCTGAAATGTCACCCAGAAATGCCATTTCAACCCTGAAACGACACCCAGATATCGTGGCTTCACCCATTCTTTGTACCTCATTTCTTCATCTAGAGCAAAGAAAATCTGGGCAGTACCTCCACAAAAAAACAGAACTCTGACTCCTGCCATTCAGGAAGAACATTGGGTAAGAACCAATACCCAAGAGATACTTTCTTATGTTACAGATTGGCTCTTCAAGTCCCTTTCTTCAAAGCACATAAAAATAGTATGAAGTAAACAGAAAAGCAAAATGAAATGATGGGTGCCTTGTCTAAAGAAGGCTTCTGAGCTTTGGCAGTCCCACTGACAGAACACAATGGTATCCAGGACAGATGTAAGCCAACTGATGCTGGAAGTGTTGGACATTTTGTCTTTTGGGACATCCCATGGCTTCTTGGCTTTGCAGAGCCCTGGCTGTACAGGGCACTTTTGCCTTATCCATTCACTCAACCAGTGTTTGAGGTCTGTGGGTACTTTGCATGCCAGTGACATCAGAAATAAAAGAAAAAATAATAATTCAAAAAAAGTCAAACAACTTCAAAAAATCTTCATGGCACTTACACACTGTGGATTCTCTTGCCAACCAAGGTGGCAAGGGGGAAGGCTGGGCTCTGATGCCAGGGACCTCAGATGCCCATCATGCCTATAATGACCAGCTGTTGCCAGTAAGGGGGATGGTACAGGGACTATTTAAAAAATCCCATTCCTGGATAGCATTTGGGACTTCGTTGTTACCCTCTGCCAAGCGTGTGGCACTGCAAGCTTCGAGTGGTTCCAAACTTACTTTCCTGAAACGCTGCTGTGAAACGGGCAGGGATGACTCTGATGAGCCCAGTGGTGCTCACACAATTTCCAAATAACTGGTTTTATTAACTTCAACCTGCTAACAGCTGGCAATGCAATAACCTGCATCCGCGGGCTGCTTAAAGTGTTACGCTGCACTGAGATTTGTAGGGATAAAATTAAGTTTTTCCCTTGATAGGGCGTAATTTTTGCTCAGTGCCACAATGCTTGTTCGGGCAGGCTTTCTATTCACCTGGGGCAAGCATGCTCTTCAAGCTTAATTAGATCATATCCCTGGCTAAAAAAAACTCGGTAGTTAATTGAAACTTCATGCCAACCTCTGCTCTGCATGTCTCTCATGCCTCGTGTAGTGGAAGTCCAAGGGTGGGAGAGCAGCATGGGACGGGGACTTGGTTTAACTTTAGCCAAAAGGAAGAACACATTCAGCACACTCCCTAGCTAAAGAAATAAAGTAAAATAAAAATCCCCTCCGCCACAATCTTGCTCCATGACATGAGCAAACTAACACACAGGTGATCCATAACGCAGAGGAGAACTAAATGCCAAAAAGCATTCACAAAACTAGAAGTACAACCATGGACAATGCAAGCCAAGTTGCTGTGCTACACCATGTGGGGAGACAGCCTGCACAAGCTTTGGAGCTGCCAACAAGGCACTCTTGACAAAACTAAGGCTATCCTGCAGAGGGAAGTTACCACATATAGAAGCAAAGAAGTTTCTGAAGCACAGAAGAGGTTAATATATTAAACATTTTAACTAGATCATGAATGACAAAGCCACAGTGCTGCTAAAGAAGTTCCTGTATTTAAAATGCTCCAAAATAAAAGTGAATATACAGGCATTGGATTTTAGCCTTTTAGGTATTTCCTCCCCCATATTTAAGGTCTACAGTTTTCACAATAAGTTAAATATAAAATAGCAAGAACGTGTACAAGCTGTGAACAAGCACAGTCCTTTCAACTTTATTCAATTAAGTGAAGAAACTCATTCATGTTCCCTGCAACACAGCATCTTCCAATAAGCTACACTTTCCCCTCTCTCCAGTTGTACGTTTTCTCTGGGTTTTCGAAATTTACCTTTGCCAACAAGGGAGTTTCTAAATCTCCTTACGAATTATACAGCAAGAGATGCCTGGAACAGGTGCTTAACAAAATACAACCCCATCGAAGCCATCCAAGGAAAAGCTTCCCTGGTTTTCTGCCATCTCAGCAACCTAAGGAGCTGTAAGGACAACTCTGGCAACCTATGGGTAGGACTTTCCCGGACCTTATATAATATATCCTCAAGAAAAAGATTATAAACTTTCTGATTTTTTTGCTGTCATGAGTTTGAAGCCAAACACCAAATCAGCAAAACACCCCAATGGGTTACTTCCTTTCATCAATGAAGACTTCTAATTTTCAAGTGCCTTGAAATGCATGACCTAACAGGAAAATTTTACCTATGGATTAAAAAAAACCCAAACCAACCCCAAACACCCAAACAAACCACAAGAACCTTTTCTTCATTTTTCATACTTGTTGCAAGAGATCTTGAGCAGAGCTTTAGGCACCGGACAGTCTTCTCCTAACACAACACCACTTCTGTAAAACACAGCACGGTTCCCTTCATTGTTTGCTTTGCACTGTCGACTTCCACGGCGCACGTCCCTCCTCGCCAACCACAGCCATCCGTCATGCTTCACTTGCCTCTCCCTGGCTATTTACTCAGGGCTGGGTACGGCCAGGAATTCCTTCGCGTAACAAAATGTACAAACGTGCTTTTGTACGGGGCATTGCGATGCTGGAGAGTGCTCTCAAGGAGTTTCCCTTTTCTGTCCCGAGGAGCTGGTTTTACTCAGAAGTTCAGGGAGCAGCAGAATTTTCTTGCTGACAAAAGTCACACGCAGAAGTAGAGGAAAGGGGCTGAACATTTATTCCAGCCACTTATGGAAATGACAGTTTGAAAGAGTGGTCGGGTATTGTCGAGAGTTTTTTTTCAAAGGACTTGCAGAAACCCAAAGCACTCCTCCCTCCTGAGCCATTTTGCAAACAGGGGCTCAGTGTGACCTTCTGCACCCCAGCTCTTCATGGAAGAACGCAGGATTGCTTTTCCTTTGGGAACATCACGGCAACTCTGAGCTGCCAAGGCAATGCACTAAACTGGTATCATTGTACCTCTGGAGTCAGCTGGAGATGCACCCACATCTGAGTGACTTCACTCAGGCAATGTGATGAGAATGAACCCAAAGCATGCAGGCTCGAACTAGCAGGTGGGGTTGAAACCAAAAGCATGTCCCCTGCCACACTGCTGGACATCTGCACCTTGCAGAATCCAGAAACTAAGACGTGATAAGGCTCAATAGGTATGAAAAAAGCCAGGTGCTCTGTATATGGTAAGCAATGCGCCTCTGAATAATAAGCCAAGGAAGACTCCTGCCATCTGACACTGGAAGACACCATCTAAAGATACAAAGAAGACTCACTTCCACTGGTCTAAGAAAAATACAGTCACCACCTTCCTGTGTCCCCTGTAGGTAGGGGTGACCCAACTGGCCCAAATTCACACTGTGGTAGTCAATAAAACCATAAACTGGAATGAATCAGTACTGCAGACATTAGTGCTTTCTCTGTTGACCCATCACCAATTAAGATAAACTTCTCTGCCATTCCATCCTTGCCTTCTCTACCCACAGCTTTTATTACACACAGGAACGTTTACTTCAATATACACTGCAAAAAAAAAATATTCAAGTACTAATCACACGCAAAAGTAACACTGGTAGCTTTTTACCAAATATTCTTTAAGGCACGCTAAGATTTGGACTGTCCCTTTTACGAAAAGATGAAAGGTTGTAAAGGATCCATCTGATGCTCAGTTCTCAGCTGAAGGCCAGGCAATGTTGACCATCTGAAGAGACAACCTCTTCCAGGCACAGGTATGTTCCCTACAACCACCAGGAGAAGCTTTCAGCTAGATCCCTGGACGTCCACTAATGAGTCCTTTATAATATTAATCACAATGAACAGCATATGTTATATATTGTCTCCAACTGTTCCACAGACAACTGGTCGGAGACAACAGACCCAGACACCTCTCCCAAAGCAGCTCGGTTTTTTTCCCATCCTTGCTTACAGGGCAGGGGCTGCTTTAATATTGGATGAAGATGGCATCTGGCTGCATTAAAACATCTATACCATGAGTAGGCATAGCCAGGGCTCACTTCCTGTGACCCAAGGTAGATGATCATCTGGAGAAGGATGCTTATTTTTCATCCCACCTCTACCATTTGTAGCCCAAGGACTACTTGCAGTTGAGTATTTTCAGTAGGGTACCAGACTAATGCAGAACCACAACCTGGTAAATGGTTGTGAAAAATTAATTCTTCCCATTACAACAGTAGAGAATAAGCAGAAGAGGGGAAGTAGTTTATAGTATTTAACTGCTTTTTTTTTTTTTTTCTCTTCATATGAAGTTTGCATAAAAGGGTGTTTTATGGGAATCTCAAAACTTAAGTGCTGGAACCAAGGACATTTTCCATTGTATCCTCTTACCCCGCATCAACATAAAACCCCTAGATATATTTGTAATGCAAAGAAAACTGATTCACAAAAACTCCTTGTGATTTTTTTTGCTTCAACCCCTGCAGAACATGGAGAGGATCTGTCCAAAATTCAAAGCAGCAAGTCCTCTTCTGCTCACTGCTATTCCCGTTTTTTTAACTCAGCACTGAGAAAGCAAACTAAGCTTCCAACTCTCAGCTCCTATAATCGCACTAGAAACACGCCACCAACTCCAGAAGTTTATATATTTTCTTTTTAAAACATGAATGGGAGAGTGTACACAAACACTCTTCTTTCCCCATCCCTTCCTTCCCATAGGGAGGGCTGTTTGTTTTTTTACTTGACCTTATGAAAGGTTGGGGAAGCTATTCCACCAATACTCTGATAAAGGTAGCCCACGCTTCCTTAGAAACAGCAAAGAGAAGGAGGGGGGGGAAAAAACCCAAACCATCAGAACACCCAACACCCCCAATCAGCAAACAAAGCTGCTAGATGTATTTTTAATGACTTTTGTACAGAACAGCGAATTTATCAACAAATTAACCCAATATACAGTTGACCTAGAGCTTTCCTGAACAAGAAAATATAGAATACACGGATAAAGGCACTAAGCACTGCAGAATCTCAGTGCTCCACAGACAAAGCCTCTCATCCAAGATAAAAATGCCTCAGATGTGGCTTCATTTATTAATTTATGGATCTTTAGGACCATTTCTAAAATAGTCTATATGGCTGCTAACAGTCTTTTTTGCTGCTTACAGGGATTTTGAAGGAAGGGGGTGAGGTGGCTTTTCTGCATGCCCTGGAAATTTATTTCAGGAATCTTGTTTAAAGGCGTGCATGCAGAACCAAAGCAAATGAATGGCTGGTGGCAGACTTTGTTAGCCGTAATTTTTTTCATTCACAGGCTGTGATTTTAAAGGGCTCCTCAACCACTTGCTGGGGGAGGATCAGCACAGCTGAGGTCCCCGAGGTCAACAGGCACAACAACCACTATCTCCACAGCCAAAAACTGGGAAGCCCTGGCTACTTGGCCTCTGGGCATACAATCATTTCTGGGACCTAATAATAAACCCGGGAGAGAAGCAAGAAGATTTTTAATGTGCAAGCACAGGACAGGAGCTGGGTAAAAACATCACTGTATGGCAAGCACACCTATTTTAACATCATCCAGCCCAGCACTATGCAAAGATGGCACCAGCATTCCCAGGACCAACAAACTCTTTTGGAGTTTGTTCCAAGACACCAAAATAAGCCTGTTTCTGCCTCCCCTTTATCTGCTGTCTCTTAATCACTTCTACAAATACCACATACCTACAATCATAACTTTCAGGTGGAGGGAGATCACCCTCCCCCATGTACACACCAAGTTGAACAGATAAAATCCTCCACCTTCCTCCTGACTCTGCCTATCCCCACAACTCTGCTTTTGGAAGGATTTTAACCAAAAATGGTCACTTATCCAGACAGACTGACCCAGGAAGGTTTAAGGCTTCTGGGTAAGGGAGACGCAGACTTTAATAACTGATAAAAGCACAGATAAACCTGATGAACAGCTCAAAACAAAAAAAAAAGAAGTTTTGACATGTCATATAACTTGTTTTAGGAACTACTGTAAAAAGGCACATCACTGGCCTGATAAGATCTTCCAAACCAGTGGAGTTTATGTACACATAGGCACAAGGGGAAATGGTTTATTTGGGCTTTAAGGTTCTTCCTGTAGGATGCAGTGTTTATAGAGGGTATTTCTAGAACTTCCTGATTGCATTGTGAGATCATGCTCTCTGTATGCCTCCAGCTCCTCTCCACATCAGCCTGCCCCTCTCCTATCACTGCCCTTTAATTTTTTTTTAGTTGTTTTTAATCAACCTAGCTAAATCTCTGTGTTTCACTCCTTTCAGAATACAAGCAGAGGCTCGTCTCCAGCACTGCTTAATAACTTTCCAGCCATTCAACACACTCTCATGAAGTATACGAAAATGCCAAATACTTTCACAGAAAAAAAAGGATTATTTTCTCTTAAGCAGCTCCAGTGGTTTAATTGTACTGCATCATTTATTCTTGCTCTTAATGCAGAGCTTGTTTTCTCAGTTTAAGTTCTTCCTTTAGTTCAACTAAAAAACCAGGTGCCTTTTTAAAAACACAAGGTCACTCAAGCAATGCCAAATCAGAATTCCTATTTTATAAAACTCTACTATTTCCTAACCTTTTCATCTTTACAGCCACCAAACTTCATACATCCAGTAACAACATCTAAAGCAATGACGGGCTGCAACCAGCTTAACATGTCCCATGCCAAGTTTCAGTCAAGGATGAATTATGTTGACAGCACTATAAATCTCCAGTGATAAAGTTTTTGCTGTAATTTCACCAGTGCTAAAAAAAAAAAAAAGCATACCACTGAAGTATCAATGGTTTTCTGTAATTTATATACACAAGCACTTTAAATACATGGAGCTTGAAAGCTCCTGAAATACAGGGATTTAATTTACACTGAGGTCTAACAGGGGTGTCTGCATCCTGGCTCTCCATCACTACTGAGGCAAGTGGGAGGGTTAAAAAAAGTTAAAAAAATTAAAGTAAAACCTTTTTTTTTAAAAAAAAAATCAGCACTAGGGCTTCAGGCACCTTGGGTTTTAGGAAATGTGATTGCATAAGGCAGCTGCATGGTTGAAATTGTAGAGCAGATTGCAGAAGGCAGGCCTAGCTCCCACTTTCAGCAACGTGCTCTCCCATGCAGAATTTCTCAGCTTGGCATCACCAGGACCCACTAAAGGGCATCTATGGCAAAATTAGGCATTCATCACCCTACAAAGCCACTGGACTCACGCCCTCACCCACACAGTACAGATGAATGATGGAGAGATGCAAAGATCCAAGTGTTACATTCATCGCGCTAATAAATTGAACAAGAAATCAAGTTACACAGCTGAGAAACTCCAAGGACGCTTTAAATTAGCCCAGTTGATACTTTCAGATCTCTACATAACTTTTAAGAACCAGATAGTCTGTAGATAATTGCAAACCTACAGCCAGATCCCCACAGCAGCAGCCAAAAGCACTCGCCAGCTCTGCCAGCGCCTTCCAGCAGCTCTTTATGGCATCCCTGGGATTACTGCAGTACAAAAGAAGTGGCTCTCCGGTATTAATACCTGGATACTTTTTCTCAGCCCTCAAGATTTCACATAGACCTCAAGGACAACTGCCCTGGTGGTACCCTCCTGGCACTCCAGCCCAGGACGCCGCTCACTCCCAAGGGATGATCCCAGCAATTCACCCTCTCCTTGTCTCGTTCTGTCCCAACTTGAGGCAAAGCACACACTTCCCTATATGCTGCAACTTGAAGGATTAGTTAGTAACCCTCTATCAGCTCGGGGGCATACCTTTCCACTCATAAAACCAGGTAAACAGCCAGCATGCCTTCTAAGCACTTGGAAACCCAGGCGGGAGTGTTTGGACATGTCAGCGGAAGAAATGCAGTGAGCAGAGGTGAGCTGAGCTCTCTGCTTCCAGTGAGGGGGGTGAACACTATGAGTATCTTCTTGGGCAGCATCCCACTCACCGAGGGGACCTGCTCAAGATGCTCCAGGCAATGAGTCATTACAGCTGCAGAAAAACAAATGCTGCCAGTATTCATAAGAGGGAACCCCTCCCCTAATAGCAAATATACACAAGGCTATGAGAGACCCTTCTTTTACCTCACGTTCCCCACTCAAAAAAGGCTTTCCACCAGCAGCATGTGAACGAAGAAAAAGTAAGGGGCATAAATAGTCTGGAGACTCAAAGAGAGAGAAAAAAAAAAAATTACACAGATGTGCTTTAGTTCAGATGCTAATTGCTGCTAGTGGCACCGACTAATCCCGAGCATGGACTTCACTCCTATAAAACCACATCATTTAAGAAATGTTGTCTTTCCGCAGGCGAGGGGAGGATCAGGAAGGAGCTGGTAGGCGAGACTGTGGTGCTGCAACAGGCTCCAGTGTTTAGGGAAGAAAGTTTTTGATTTCCCACAGCATTTTGAAACTGACTGCTCTGCAAATGCCTTCAGTGTATTTCAGATACTGCAATGGAAACTAATCTTGCTCCCAACTCCTTAACAAACATGGATACTCAACATTTTAATGCACAGTGCGGGAAGAGAAGCTGCCTAGTACTCAGACCCTCTTTTAACCACCAAGAAAAGAAGTAATGGGTCTATCCAAACAGGATGTATCTGTAATGCAGTTAAAAAACCCCCAAAACAATCTAAGTGTTTCCAGACCTCCTGAGGATTTGAGTGCATGTGCAGAACATGCTCCTGTCCTTGCACGGCAGCGCAGGTCCTTACAAGCAGAGAGATGTGTTTCCCATACACAGGATCAAAAGGCACTATCAGGTTTTACAACACATCTCCCAGCACCATCAGCACCAGTCTGGCAAAGAGCAGCAGCAGAGGTGGAACACCAACCAGCACTTCTTTCCTACTAAAACAAGCAGGGGAAGAGGTTGCTCTCAAGGAGAGACACACACTTTTGTTCCTAAGGAGAGATGTACATTGCTAAATGAGCGCTAATGTTACTTTTGAAAGACCATTTAATACACACACAAATAAAAAAATCCGGTTTTTGTCTAGGTAGCTTACTAAAGATACTATTTCTGGCTTGCATCTTCCCCACCTTCTGTAGTACCCCAGATAAAAAGCACTAGCTAGCAAAGAAATAAGCTCCATCACCACAGCAGTCTTCAGGTCATGAAATGCTTCTGTCCTTGACAGGCACTGCTATCAAAGTCCAACCACTTCGGGCAGTTCTGGAACCCCACTTTTGAAAACCACACGGACGGGGAAATGTTGTCAGAAAGTCCTGTAACCCCTCCTCCCCACGGCTGCCAGTAAGAAGTTCCTTTCCTAACTGGAATAGCCATCAGCGATACCCAGCTGATAGACTCAAGATCTCTCCTCCGATAACAGCACACACAGGAGCCGAGTACAAAGGGGTAGGGGGGAGGGGGAACGACAAAAACCCAACACACAGTCCTTGAAGTGCGAGTTGCAAGCAAAGAAAGTCAAAGAATAAAGTTATTCAAAGAGCCTAAGAACAAGCAGTAATTTGGGTTAAACCTCACTCAGACCTACTGCAACAGGTAGAACCTGCCGGCTGAAAGGTCTCCAACAGCCTTGAAAGCAGACCTTGTAGTGCTGCTTTTGATAAAAGACACCTTCCTTTATTTAAGGTGAAACATCCACTGCATGGGGCAAACAGCGTTTCACTCCAATGGCTACATCCAGTGCATGTTATGGGGATCACCTTCCCCTGATGTGCCAGAAGGGTTTGGCTGCAGAGAAGTCATGCTTCCAGATGAGATTGACACATGAAGGAACAGAAATAAAGTAAGAAGGAGGCAAAAAACACTCCCCAAGAGCGCAGGGAAAAGGAAACGGAGGCAGAAAATTAAATGGAGAAAAGATATCCTCCCAGACTTTGACATGATGTCCATCTGCCCACCCAACATCTGTCTGACACGAAGCTGGAGTAGAAAAATGAAGTTGGGAGCATCGTTTCATTTGTAGTACCAACAATGATGGTCACACCAGTGTGATAAACTCTCCAAAAACCAGCTGTGCCAGTGGGGAAAAGTGCAGCATTTGGGCATTGCTTTGCTATTCTTGCTGCATTAACAGAGTTTGCCCATCAGCCCAGCTCCATCCTGCAACCCGGCATCCTTGACTCACAGAGCAGAGGGGGCCAGCAAATGGGTTTGCTTTGGCTTGCGAGGAATTGAAGAGAAACTACACGGGCAAACCCAACCTTTGCTCTGAAAAGCTGACACAAACCCAAAGGTGAGGGTTAGACAGAGAGAGAAGGCATCAAGAAGGCAGCCTGTGCAGCCCAGCTGCATTTCTCTGCAGCTTGAGAGGGTCAGGTTTTCAGTACTGAGTAAGCACCAGAAAAATAAATGATTAAAGGAAATTTGACAAGGAAAGGGGGTGGACGTGGGTAGAGAAACAGGAAGGAAGGGAAAGAAAACTCACAAGATCTTGGCAGAAAACCAATAGGTAAGAAAAGAAACGAAAAAAAAATAAAAAGAAAGCATTAGAAACCATCAGCTGAGTTTACCCATGGCCAAGGTGGGAAGAAACGGTCAGTGCAAGCAAGATGCTGGGAGATGCTGCCCTGCTCTGCTTGTTGCCAGGCTTGAAGCAGTCCTCTTTCCAGTGCAGGAATTTATGTGACAACAGCTTCTTGCTTTTGGTAGTCCACAGAAATGGGGACTGCTGTGGCTTGCATCTGCTGTCAATCAACTCCACAGTCTATTTGTGCCTTTTTTTAGTCAATTGACCTTTTTTATTTTTCTTCGTTTTAAATTTCTGCACTGCTTTAGAAGCCCAAGTGCTCCAAAAATCAAATGGTCTGCTTAGCAAACAGGGCATATATCAAAAACACAGTCTCCAGAGCTGTACTTTTAGTTTCACTGATCTCTGTACCCCCTCCACCCCTGCACAGCTCTTGCAAGAATCACCTTCTGCTGTTAAAAAAGGGGTGTGTGTGTGTGTGTGTGTGTGTGTGTAAATGCTCACATTTTTCAATGAATTTATTCTAAGAAGCAGTTCCTATGGCCATCCTGCTGAAGGGAAGAAAATTGAATTTATCGATTCCTCAAGCATGCCAGAGTGTGCAAGAAAGAAACAGCAGGGATTGAAACCAACAGTTGTGTCTCATTCCTGGTCTCCTATTTTCCAGCCTGGTCCAGGAAGAGAGAAGGACAACTACCATCATCTCCCTGCAATTTGGTGGCCACCAGGAAACAATCTTGTGGTTTAAATCCAGCTAACAGCAAACCAAGCCCATGTTAAGAGTGAGCCTTACCACACAACATACTTTTGTTTGCAGCCTCAGGATTTAATTAAGCAGGTAGATAAAACCTACCTTTTAACCCACGCTCCAGGGTGTGCCCAGGTGAGATAAAAAACAGGCTGCAAAAGCAGGTCAAAGATGATCCCGCTGCTGGTGCAACATCTGCACTGTACTCAAACACCATCCCACCAGCACTGTCCCACCGCAATTCTGGGTGAGGAGAGTCACAAAGGTGGCCCAAAAGTGGATTGTTTAGGTTTGTCCTCTCCAAGGCAGAATGAGGGTTATCCAGGGGCTGCCCCGGGCTGTAGTGAGGACTAATGTGCTGAGAAATACAAAATCCAGCTCCCTTCCACTTGTGGCAACCCTCGTCCCACAGGTTTTCCTTCCAGTTGTCTGACAAAACACCCCCTCCACACATCTTCCACTTACAACTTCTTTTCAAGGCATTTCCAAGACAGGAGCAGAAAGAGTAGAAAGGGTAAAACCCTTCTTTTTGCCCCCCTTCTTCATCCAACAGACCTATTATTCCCTTATAAACAGCATCCTCTCCCAGTGACTGAACAAAGCAGCTACTTACATGTCATATTTTAAACAGGCATATTTTCAGGCCAAGAAATAAACAGTTATATTTTGGCAATCCTTCATTTCCTGTGCTATTTGTGAGCAATAATGTCATGACATGCAGCATGTCCCGTGCCTTCCTCCCCAGCTGAAACTTGCAGCAAAATAATTTGGCTCAATCAGCTGCTTTTGATACCTATAGAAAAATCATCAGTTTTGGACTGGACAAAAATATAGTGAAAATGGAGGAGGGGGGGGGGATAAATAAATAATTTTTTCTGTAAAAAGGGCAAACTGCAATACTGATGGACTTAGTATCCAGAACAAGCATTGCTGCTCTCTGCTCAGTGGTGGTGGGAAGACAAAGTTTGAGACCAGCAAAAGAACAAACCAGAGTTAGTCAAGTTTAATTTTCTTTCCCTAAACTGGGAAAAAATGCATCGGTGTGATCTCACACCACATTTTGCTGTCCCGGACAGCAACCCTACACGCATCCCACTTAACCCAGCTGTTCAAGGGAACTCCGGGGGACCAGTCCCTGCTTTGCAAACACTTGGCACAGGCGCTGGAATAAACCCAGTGCGTGCGTCCGCCGAGCTGCGGGGACACCCCGGGGACACGGCACCGGCTCCATCCCAAGCAGCGAAAAGGCTGCGGACCAACACTTCCTCGTTCTCTGACCTTTTCCATTTAATTACTTCCTGTGACTTTCTTGGAACCGTGCATCGGAACGGGAGCACGGCCGAAATCACTCCGAGGGCTCGGCTCTTCCCTGCCCACCCCGGGAGATGATGGTTTTGGAGAGGGGTCACGGTTCCTGGTGCAGAGGCAGCGCTGCCCCAAATTATCCCAGCGCTGCAGCTCCGAGCCTCGGATTTATTTATTACCCCGTTCTCCCCCTACCCTGCAACGCGTCGGAGGGGAAGAGAGGGAAGCAGAAATAAAGGCTGAGATGCAGAAAGAGGCGCCCGCTTTGCAATGACAAACTGACCTCTAAGTATCGATCTGAAATGGTGCAGCCGCAAAGGGACCGAGGAGTTTCCAGCATCCTAAGCCCTATTTTTTCCCCTCCTCGGTTTTATAAATTGTCTCAAAACTCTTGAGAACAGCTCAGTAAGATTCTGAAACTATTTTTAAAAAAGCAAGAAAATGGGGGGGACTCATTATTATTTACTTGAAGAGGGTTATTTTAAAAGGCATCCTGACAGTGGTCTTTTTGTTGGGGTTTTTTTTTTGTAATCTGGCTGTTAACATTTGCTCACAGTGCACTCAGTGAAACAAGAATAGCTATGCAAATTAAAGCCAGATATCTAGGGCAAATAGCACGCTATACTACCATTGTTCTGACAGCTTGAGAAAACTTATCAGGAGAGCCTGTCCTTATTTCTTTTAACACCATATATATTGGAGGGGAAAAAAAAAAAAAATCAAATCACTTCACCCACCACTGAAATGAAAAAACAACCCATGAGTCACCAGCTTCAGCGACGCTATCAATCAATGCAAGGCTGGAAGCGAGGAGCTTACAGAGGAAATCATGGCTTACCTAAAACACCTCGCCGTGCCCTGAAAGGCAAAGGCCTGGACTAAACCCCAACAAGCCCAGCCGTGGCCTCCAAAAGACCCGCCTGGGATGTACGCTGAAAGCCAACACGTCCTGACCCCAATAAAGCAGCTCTTGGCGGGCTGGGAACAGGTCGGGTACCAGCTCCCCGCGGCCACCAGCACTCCCCATCTCCCAGGGACTGAAGCACAGTGTTGCTGGGTTGACTCATGACTCCAGGAGAGGCGGTGTGGCCCAGGATGGCACACACAAGGTATCCATGAGCTGAAGCCTCCATCAGCGTGGCAGCACAGTGGCACGTGGAGGAAGAATTTATTCCAAAACAAACTGCAGCCTACAATTAAAGGGAAAAAAAAACCCAACCAAGCACCGGAGCCAAGTGCTTTCACTGTTTTACACCGACACTCACCTCCGCACCAAGCCCTGCAGGAAAACACCTTTGGAGCAATATCTGGCCACAGGAGGAAGGCTTGTGAGCACCACATTTTGTCCACTCAATTGGGTTAAGGTTTGGCCCTCTGCTCTCAAACCCAGAGACAGCGACCCACTTCCCCTTCTCTTGTCCAATTAGCAAAATTAAACAAACAAAAAACAAATGAAGAACCATCAGGTTTTTATTGGAAACGAGTTGGCCACACTTTTCCAGCCTGTTAGGTCATGGCAACTCATGTGAGAGAAACTCAACTTTTCTTTTTTCTTGCGAGAACCTTAACAACTTCAAAATAACCACAATTTCAGAAGCGACATATAAACAAATATTTAGAGTCTCTTCATTAAGAACTGCCAAAATAACAACTCCTCTCAACACACACGTTGCAGACAGAAGCAATTTCCTTCACCACTCTTATTTCTCCAGTAAATCACCCTAAAAGAAGTTTACCACGACGACGGTGCAAGCGTGGCACATGCCACCAATTATGATATTTTTTTCAGACTCCAAACGAGCCAAAAAGTTGCACAATCTTGAAGCTGCTTTATAAGCCCTGCGAGGAGTCATTTTAAAGCACGGTACATCCTATGGCGCTTGGCACGGACCCAGTCCTGCACGCCAGTGAGTCATTCCTCTCGACTGTCAAAACCCCGAAGGAGATAGCCAGGAACAGCCCTTGGGCCAGCACGGCGTGAAAAAGCCCTTCCTGCCACTCCGCTGCAACAGCTTTGGCTTTNAAAAGTTGCACAATCTTGAAGCTGCTTTATAAGCCCTGCGAGGAGTCATTTTAAAGCACGGTACATCCTATGGCGCTTGGCACGGACCCAGTCCTGCACGCCAGTGAGTCATTCCTCTCGACTGTCAAAACCCCGAAGGAGATAGCCAGGAACAGCCCTTGGGCCAGCACGGCGTGAAAAAGCCCTTCCTGCCACTCCGCTGCAACAGCTTTGGCTTTTATTTTGGGAAGAAAACATGAAAAAAAAAGAAAAAAGAAAAAAGGGAAAAGGGCACCGTCAG